>CAJUYG010000924.1:0-28284 GCA_910591675.1 Galerucella calmariensis | reverse complement strand
AATGGAAAAAAATAATTGTGTGTATTTCATCAAATTATTCTTCTTGAACGATTTACAGATAAAATTTAAATGATTTCAATGATGTCTCAGATGTTTTACTTTGTTTACTATTTGCGGTATATATACAAGAAAATCCTATTTTATCCTCCACTAAGTACGAACGCATTCTGCGGCTTCGAAAACCCTTCCTTCTCATTCCTATCACCCTACTACGAAGAGTTTTCATGAAATATTATGCAAATTATCGCGAATTCTTCGACCCAAAGTTCCATTATCTAAAATCTAAATGAACGCCACAAGAGTTATAATAATAGAGGGTTTAAAATATAATGTGGTATTTTAAAAAAAGCGGGCATATGCAAAAATGTTAGGGATTAAATTTGGGAAAATGAGAAAAATTGCTGCAAGTATCTGGGAGTTGCACTCACTACGCTGTAACGTCGTATGGACTGAAAAGGGTTTATTTATTACATAACTTCAAAGTGATAGTAATGAAATAATCAGCGCAAATTAATTATACCTATATGAAATATATATAGTGCTATTCAAAAGTCCCCTCCTCCCCTCGTATCTTTTGAACGGCTACACTTACATTAATAAAATTTGGATAATGAAAATAAAATGTTGTAAACTTCTTAACGAATGGTAACAGGTGACGTGATAGTAATAGATGACGTCACAGTGCCACTCTGGTCAATAATTTTAAATAGGACCTTATGGCAAGTGATATCTCGTTTGAACAGCATTGACATTGGCTCATAGCCATATTAATTTTGTTAGGGCTTAAATGAGATTATTTTTTTAAATTCAATTAATCAAATATCAACAATGGATTCTTATGGCAAGTGTTCGAAATGTGCTCCGTCTATTTTCGGACAGTAATACATCCTATTAGTAAACTCTTGTCGTACTCGTTCGAATATGTCAGCTGAAATTGCATTGCATTCTTCAATAATTATTTCTTTCAAAACGCCAATGCTATCTGGTGCCGTAGTATAAACCTTGGATTTCAAGTACCCCATAGAAAAAAATCTAATTGTGCCAGATCTGGTGACCGAGGTGGCCATTCTATAGGACCTCGCCGGCCGATCCATCTACCTCGATATTCTTCATCCAGGTAACGTCTTACTGCACCATAATAATGTGCAGGAGCACCATCTTGTTGAAATGTTATTTCCAGATGGCCGAATTCATCTGATTTATCTTCCAGAATTTCAAGAATTGACGGCTCAATTGCATTTTGTAACATCTCCAGATACACTTCATCGCTTAAATTTGAATTTAGGAAGACAGGACCAACTATGTGGTTTCCCAAAATACCTGCCCAAACATTGACTTTTTCTGGAAATTGGGTATGTTGTTCACGAAAGGTGTGAGGATTTGTGTCACTCCAATACCTTACATTTTGTTTATTCACATTTCCATTGAGGCAAGAACTACTTTCGTCACTAAAACAAATTGTTTTTGTGTAATGTGGGTTTTGACTAATTTTATTTGTCATACATTCACAGAATTCGAGTCTTCTGTCGGGGTCGTCATCCGAAAGGTGGTGCACCATTTTTAACTTGTATGGATGAAATTTATATTTAGCCAACACTCTCTGTACTGTACTTTTACTTACTTCACAGATAGACGCAACTTTAGTTGAAGAGGAAGTAGGGTTTACTACCATTTCAGCAACTATATCAATTTTTTTTATCATCACTAAATGTTGGTCGACCAGATCGTTTGGCATCTTGAACACTACCTGTTGCTTCAAACTTGTGAAGAAGCTCCCTCAAATAAGTTCTCGAGATAGGGCGATCTGGGTATCTCTCATTAAATAAACGTTCCACTTCATAGAGATTCTTTCTAGATTTACCAAGATAGCTGCTACTTTGTCGGCTTGAGTACTTACCGTTTTGCCTATGTAAACTCTTAAACCTCTCGTTAAACAATAATAAAATTAATTATTTAAGCTATTTAGAAAAACTTTGTAAAGCAACAAATACTATTAAATTAAAAACGTCAATTTTTTTGACAACCAACCAGAGGCGGACTGAAAAATCTTCAATATTCAAATGTGAAATAATAATTTTGGTATTTATTTAATTTATCCGTCAAAATTTGATTTGATTTGATCTCATCTCGTATCAATTTGAGTTTCAAATGATTGAAGTAATTTTTGTAAAATATTGAAGTTTTAAGCAAATGAAAATTCCTGTCAATAGCTGGCAGCTTGCAAATTTTTTATTGGATTCATAAGAATATAAATCGTGTCATTAATCTCCAACTTTGTTAGGTAGAGATTATATTAAAAAATTTCCCAAGAAATTGGATAATTTGTATAAGGAATCCATCAATCAATTTTTAATAAAGAGATTTTGGAAATTATTTTGAAGACAGGTGGATTTTCTATTTTTATAATATTTTCCCTGGTAAAACAATTCAATTTGTTAAAATATAGAAGTTAATTTTGCTCTATTTAAAAAATCGAGTTCGTATCTTAAATGATTAAGTTTTAATTTGAAATGTTAAAGATGCCAAATAACTTTTTTAAGCTCAAAATCAAAAAATATGAAATGGAAGTTATGTTCAATGAAATTTTAATGTAAAAGCTTTCTCAGTGTTCTTGGGAATATAAAAAGTTTCAAATTAAAGCTTAAGTAAATTTTGAATAATTTACATTCTGAAATATAATATTTTTTCCATCCATTTCTCTGTCTGATGATTATAAGAGATCTGGCACTATCTTTGAATGTAGCTTTGCGAATTTGGTAATCTGGCGCCAAGTTATGTGCTCTAGTCATTTTATATCTAATATTAAAAAAATATCATGGTCAGAATTTCAATTGTATAAGCAGCATAAATAAAATACCAACATGATTTACACTTCAACCCCTCATATAACAAGAACATTTTTCAGCAGCTGTTATTGAATGATTAAAATGAAGATAGTAGCGAGTGTCCATGAAATTTACCGCGAAAACAACATAAAAAAAAAGAAAAAAGAAACCCCAAACATCTATTCAGATATAAAGCGTGTAGGTATGATACATACGTGCTTCTGCATATCAAAATCCAATAAATCTCTATTAGAATCGATCGCACTTCCGTTAGGATAGCTGTGTGGAGTTACAAACGACGATTACACTCTTAATACATATAAATTTTATACTGAAGTGACGTTACCCATTTGTATAATGGCAGCACGAATTCAGTACGTGCTTAAACGGTGCAAGTTGCGTAAATTCATAGTTTCAAGTATCAGAAACGTCAAACGCTATTAAACTTTTAGTATTCACGTATTTCAATTGAATCTAGAGCTTCGAAGTTTTGAACTTTCGATAGTACTTCACAATTTTAGATGGAACAGGTCTAATTATCGCTACTGCCATCAATTGTGCTAAAGAATATTTTTATTCTGTAATCTTTGACTGTGCCGAAAAGGAGCAAGGCGGCAATAACAGACAGTTAGTTTAGGCAAAGGTTTTGAGGTTCAGTGAGAATAACATCTATTTATTTAAAATATATATATAAATTGTGTGGATAAAGTCAAACGAGATACAAACAGGCAAAAGGCGTCAGTTCAGTTAAGTTAAGTACAGACCGAAATGAAGAATTTTGGTATTTATTTAATTTATCCGTCAAAATTAGTTTAAACCCAAACCAAATTAATATGGCTATGTAACTAATGTCAATGCCTTTCAAACGAGATATCACTTGCCATAAGGTCCTATTTAAAATTATTGGCCAGAGTGGCACTGTGACATCATCTATTACTATTACGTCACCTGTTATCATTCGTAGAGAAATTTACAACACTTTATTTCCACTCTCCAAATTTTATTAATGTAAGTGTAGCCGTTCAAAAGATACGAGGGGGGGGAGGGGACTTTTGAATAGCACTGTAGAACAGGCAACGTCCACACACATACTGAGTTCGCCACGTGTTCGCAAACGAACCCTTTGAAAGTACCGACTCGACTCAAAACCACAAACGAACTGCCGAGCTGCTCTAGAGCTGTTCGCGAACAGGCGTATACACCAAGCTCGAAAAAGTTCGCATACTATTCGAGAACTTGGTCTGTATATAGCTTTATAAGTTCCCACCCATATTCAAAAAAGAGGAGCTTGATATTTATTACACTTCATCCTAAACTATTAGAAGGTAGAAGGGTTAAAATGACTGTATGTGTAAAAAAGCTTGTAGTACATTTACTATTACCTTGAAGTCCCGATAACATCGGACGAAAATGGAAATGCTTAATCCGATATTGCTTCGTCGAAAACAAAGTCGAACAAATTACAATCTCTTTTTCCAGTTTCCAGTTTGGTTCGTAAAGCCGGAAAAGTAAAACATCGAAGTACAAAGTGAATAGAAAATGTCACGTGTAAAACACCTGTTTTAACATCGGCAAGTTGCTTTTCTGATTGTATAGATGATATTCGTTTTAACTTTTAACATTAAATAAACAACCTAGAAGATGTGAACAATCGTAAAAGTCGACTAGGTGTTTATCTTTTCGATTTTCTTACGAGGAAAAGTAAGTAAACTATTTCAGATAAGAAAGGGAATTCACCTATTGAGAGAAGTTGGGTGATTTTATTGGAAATAATCTATTTAGAGTGTTTCTTTATGTTTATGTTTATTTATCTTTAAATTTGTTAAGTTTGAATACAAAAAATGGTTATTTACGTGTCTCCCAAAGCTCGAGAAGTGATATTTTACAGGGTGAGCATGCATTTTCCAAAGTGACAGCATAAAAACAATAATGTTTTATTAAGGGCCGGTTCTATCACCTCTGGTTGAGAGTTCTAGTTATGGTTAACAAGATCTGACTAGAGGTTTGCTGTTCTATGACCACTTGCTTCCTTATAACCATAGGTTGCAGTTTTTAGACCAAACGATAAAGTAACAGGCACTTTGAGTTCTTGTTAAGACTGTGACCACTGGTTAACCTAATTTTGGTGACATTTTAATTTATTAATAAACGTGAACGATATGTTGTCATGGAAAAAGTATAGTATGCATCTCGCAACAAAATGGGCATCATTTTTTGCTTATTGCATAATATACTATTTCAAAAAGTAAGTTCACTAAAATTAATTAATTTATATTAATTATATTATACTTTTTAAGAGACGTATTCTAGATATATTGTATTATTTCCAGTGTAGAATCGTAGAGCAATGAAAATTTATTCTGAATACTAAGTATTCTGGATATCCAATACAGATACGATAGTGAATAGTTTGTGCTGTTGCTAGGGCATTGCTTTGTACTAACATTAGTTTAATCAAACTATAATTAAACTTGTTAGTTCACGATTGATTCAATCAGATGTAGAATATTTATCTGATTCATTGTAGAGAAAAGCTGCGAAAAATATACATTGTATACAGGGTGATTCATTAAGAATGTCCAATCTCTGAACTGTAGATTCTAGACCTCAAAATATGATGATTCTGCTCAACATGCGCGAGTTCCATAAATTAGAAAATAATTTGACAGATTTTGTTCAAACTTGTTGCCATTTGGAAATATTGCCTGGCAACAAGTTTTCATGAAATGTCAAATTATTTTCAATTCATTCTCACTCTCTTGTTACATTATCACTGAATACTGTATTGCACCAGCGGGCAGTAATAAATGGAGATTGCATTTTACGAGTTTACTTTTAAATGAGGATCATCAGAGTATCGTTTAGTCGTCCTTGTTTTAAAATTGTGGAAATTACCATTATTGTTTTTAAACTTTAACATTCAAAATTTGCTATTTCTTTTTTCATCTCTTACCTTATTCTTTTTTCCCCATTATTTTCTAGTGTTGGTATATGTGTGCTAAACCACCTACCGTTTTTAAAAACAACTTGTTAGATTTTATTTCATTTACATTATTTAAAAAAAATACAGATTAGTCTTTTTTCTCGGGATCACAAATATGTTCAACATAAAACAAAAGTTAATGTAAAGATCGTACGATACATTTTTATACTGAATTAAAATGCTATAATAAAAAATTATGCAGCCTCCAATTTCGCGTCAATCTATCAATTTGAATATTAAAACCGTCATTTCACATTTTTATTAGAATATCTGTCTTTAAAAATTCATCAAAAATGAAAGGAAGCAAAAATCGTCGCCCTATCGAGTGTGTTAGATGAGTTGCTTTTGAAAATGAATGCGTCAGATGCTATCGGCATTTGCTAATGTGATCAATTTCAACGATTCAAAATACTCTAACGGTAAAGACACTTTTATGCTCTTGATAAGTTGCTAACATTAGAAATACGCTGCGTTGTGATATTTTTGTACGAAAGAGACAATTTAGCTAATCTACAGAAAAGAAATCACTCCTCAAAATTTGAAAGTTTTTAAAAATACTTGCATTAACGCTTTAAACATAATTATCAGATTAAAGCTTTAGTTATAAAGTTGTTAGAAATGTTTCCTGTCACTTTACCTATACTCGGTTTTCACTTCTGATTCGAGACCATTAATAACAGCTACGGCTCTCAATAGCAGGCAGTTAACAACGAAACTTTGACGAGAATTTCCAATGACTTGCGAAATTTTGGTTTAATAACAAAAGCTTCTTGAAGGTCAAAATGTTCGTTCGGAATGCTGTTAAATTTCATAAAGGAAATTTGAATATACAGATCGCGAAAAGTCTATTCGAGCCACACGATTTACACAAGTACGACGAGGAAAATATGAGCAAAACTACTTGAAAGAGAGAGAAGAATAATTTATTGTGCGCAGTCAGCTGTTGGGCGTGTTTTCAGTTCCAGCTACCAATCTGATATAAAAGCAGCGTTGCCAGTTTAAAATGTTTGGTACTTTCTAAGGAATAATTATCTTATTTTGCATTTAACTTTTAATTCGGGATAGCGTCGTTTTACATCTGCATTTAGTCGTGGAACACTTCCTTTTGCAGTTGCCGTCCACTTTTCGAATTAGCAGAAGCTGCTTCTCTTAGCGACATTTCTTTTGTACAAATTACGAACTGATTACGTGTGAAAAGCTGCTTCAAGGTACCATTTTTGTTAGCTAATCTATAAAAGTCTGAATCCTCTATTCCAACAACAACCGCTAACACATTTCGAGGGCCTGTACGACCACGGTCGACATCAGGGACGTGAATTCTTACGGTATCACCAATTTGGGCAGGAGGAAACTTTTTTTGAGGTTCGCAGCATTTTTGTTGCTTGAAGTAGAAGACTCTCTTTTGCAGCTACTCTTTTTAAAGAAATCAGCTCGTGTTGTTCAGTCAGTGCTTGAGATGAAGATGTGCTAAGTGGCGGATCAGTCAGTGCTTGAGATGAAGACGTGCCAGGTTGCGGATCAGCTCCAATGGTATTTTTATTATCCATGTCTGTTTCAACATAAGCTTCTAGCTGTTCTTCGGTCTCAATGTTTGAAGTTTGCCCGCGAAGGAGTGATGACGATGTTATACCCCTTTTTGGTTTAACGCCAAACAGGGCTTCATAAGGACTCTGGCGTTTTCCTTCGTGATAAGTTGTGTTTTTGGCGAATTGGAGAAGCGGCAAACCTTCTGACCACTTGTTTAAATCATTGTCTTGCATCCAAGCAGTTAACATATTTTGTATGTCCTGATTGGCTCTTTCAACTGAGCCTTGTGTTTGACTGTGACGTGCAGTGTCCGAGATTCACCGGACCTCATTTGTGTTTGTCGACATATACCGGTGAAAGTCCGAATGTATAATAGAATTAAGAAACCAAGGCATTTGACATTTGTCGATATCCACCGGCAAATGTTGACATTCACTACTTTCGGTCTTTCACGGTAACATATACACTGCTTTCGATTTAACAATTATTGGTATTTAACATTGTTGCCTACAAAAATTGGGAATAACTTTTACAGAATAATACATTAGGCAACAGTTGACTGCGTACAGTTATTCTCTCTATTCCAAGTGTTTTTATCATGTTTTCCTTGTTGCACTTGTGTAAGTCGCATGACTCGAATAGACTTTTCGCAATCTATATAACTACTACTACTATAAACAATGGTTTAGAAAAAATGCCACTCTTGTTTTAAGATTTCATTTAATCAGTAAAATTAATAATATCCGAGTAGCGAGAATCTGCGCGCATTTGAGAAATTTTCTCCAGAAGCCGTCGATAAATTTAAAATTAGCAAAAGGGAGAAAACCCCGACTCAGAATAGGCCGAAAATTGCTTGATTACAGCGAAATTTTGCCCGGTGGATGGCACTGTGAGGTCGTAAACCTGAAATTGTGTACAGGAACAGGAACGGTCCCGAAAAATACGCTGGACATCTAAATCCAGAAAAAATTATTTAAAATAACCATCCTTCAGTAAGTTTCTTAAGCGACATTTTGAAAAATCTTAAAAAGGACCCTGCACCATTTTATAGGTAATCCTGGCTCTCGTACGATTTTCGATTTTTTTTTGATATGCTGATAACTAAGAGATCGTGATGGGTTGAAGCTGTGCAGGCCCTCCAGTTTGGCGGTGGTGGCGTCTTGTAGTTGCGTCCTGAGCATAACATATTTTGACAGTATCTATCCGAACTACCGGAATTTTCATGAAGTATCTACTATGGGTGCGTGGGATCAAAAAAATATTAAAAATTCTTTCGAGGCCCGCTCGTGAGGACATAACGTGATTGTTGTTGATTTTGTTCGGTTTCATTGCTTCCGCTTGCTGTTAAAACACCGGCCCAATAAATTGACCATTGCGGAGGCACCCTCTGGAGAAATTGTGATTCTGATAGCACAGAAGTGTGGCAGACCTCCTCATGAGCCCCCGACATACAAGACAATTGCTAATATTGCGAGATTTACAGTGATAGGAGGCAAAATGTTTGCTCAGGACGCAACTACAAGACGCCACCACCGCCAAACCGGAGGGCCTGCACAGTTTTAACCCATCACGATCTCTTAGTTATCATTAAGACTACAACATATAAAAAAAAAATCGAAAATCGTACGAGAGCCAGGATTACCTATAAAATGATGCAGGGTCCTTTAAGCGAGCTAAAATATTATTCGACCAGCAATAATTGGAGACTTCATTTAAATACCATAGTTCGGTCCTGTACTTGGTGGTCGTTATCAAACCTCAAACCCGACTTTAATAACTTAAGGTGACAAATGGAATTCAGAGCAAAAGTTATACAGCTCTCAACTCTTGATTTTTAAGAGGTAGATTACTTCTCAAGGGAAGATATTATACGAAGTGGTAATCGTATTTAACTTTTATTATGACTTCCTGCTAATTATTCCAGGTAATTATGCTTCGTAAATTTTAGTAAAGACTGCTTTTGGAGAGAAGTAGATATTATTTTTTACAGACAAATGATTATTAAAACAAATTGATTAGAATTAAAATGAAAACTTTTTATCGATATTAACACGATTAGGAAAAACTACATTATCATTCTTATGATTTCCTTTAGTAGAATTTATGTCTGCTTGTTTTTTATTTTTCCCTTCAGATGCTCTCCTACTTGCTGGTCTGGATGATACAACAGGAGTTCTAATTTTTTCGCTTTTCGAAGACGGCTGCGATGGACTTTTACTCACTTGACTTTTAGAAGTTGGAATTTTCTTTTTGGGATTTTTGCTAACGATATTAACCATTTTAACGGTAGGAGGTTGTACGGCGTAAGTTTCACATTTCGATTCTTTATTATTACTTACATTCGCTGTATTTTTAGATGCATTTACCACCACTTGTCTTTTAATTTGCTTACCAACTTCAAATTTTCGTTGGTCGAATTTATCTTTCGAAGATAATGTATTTGCTAATAAAACCGATAGAGTTTCCAAAGGATCTGCTCCATATTTATTGTTACCCACAACTGGTACCGTCTTTTTTTTTGGTGACACTTTTTGCGGCTCTCTTTTCGATACAGGTTTCAATTTATATTCATTAGTTTCTTTCTCTAAATCTGACACCATTTTTGCTATTTTCCTAACTTGACTACTTAAATCCTTCCTGTTAACATTGAATCGCTCTTCTTTATTTTTCGGTATTTCTTGATTTTTCAACTTGTTCAATCCAACTGCTTTAGTTATTTGAGTTTTAAGCATCCCATTGAACCGTCTATTTGTAACAGTTTGCATCTCTTCACTTTTCATCGGTGGAATTAGGAGATTTAAAGAAGGTTGCTTAGTGTAAGGAGTGCAAGCAGTTAACCAAGTGACTGAGCATCGGTTACTTCCAGATTTTTCTAAAGCTCTCGGTTTTATTTCAGTTTGTGATACGGGAAACTCTTCGGGAGTGTTACAATTGAAACTTACACCAACTTTACTGCTACAAGGTTCTTGAATATCATTTTCAATTTCTACTTTATATTCTATAAGATCAGTCAAAGTATTTGGGGATTTTAATTTTTGATCCAAGCTATAAGAATCCAAATTACTGTAAAGAGAAAAGCAGCTACCTTCTGAGCAGTTCTGTATAGTTTCACATTCTGTATCTTTCGTTTTATACTCTTCAATATTACTCTTAGCGATGGCATTATCTATAATGTCTTCTGAAAAAGAATCAATAGATTTACGGCTGGTCATTTTAGAATATATAGATTCCTGCTGCTTTTCGAAATGTTCGTCTATAAAACTTTCCATTTTATGCACACTAATCAATTCTCTTTCAACTATTTCGTTATCTGTTTTAATAACAGAGTCAGTTAAAGGTAAAACACTGGATTCTTCGGGAACGTTCTCAATACACTCCGCTATTTGGGATTTTATATCTGTGTAAATAACATCATCGCAAGACGTTGAAAAACTTTTAGATGGTACTTCAGATAAATGCGGTGGGTCTTCTAGTGATATATAATTTCCGGTTTCTGTTAACACTGTGGGTTTGCCCAAGTTGAAGTGATTGTAAGCTTCTGGATGTCTATATTTATGGTCCAGAGCTTGCGCTAAGGCGGTGGAGGCACTTAAAAAATTATAAACTGATGAAATCATGTTCCACCAAGCATTTTGGTCGAGAATTTGTGGATCTTGTTGATTTGAGAGGAAGCAGTGATGAGTCATTACTGAAATTTTAATTTTTGATTTGTAATTAATTTAAAAGGATGGATGACATTTGTATGACTTAAATGTAATGTTTTTTTGAACGAATTGTCAAAAAATAATAATAGAGTTGTTGCTACTCTGCTCTACTCTTCTGTACTTGTTGCTTAATTCCGTTAGGAATTTCTTTGAAAAGTTATACTTTTTCATCATACCGTGTTGTGGCATGTCCCAGGTTGTCTGATTTCTAAGAAGTGAAAGGTGGTTTTTGGAACTTTAGTTCTTTAGTTAGTCAGGTTAGGTTTGAGCGACCGTGGGGTCGCGACGCAAAAGATCTGACCGTTACTTTATGTTACGTTGCTTGCCTTGCCTTACTTTCGTGCGTGTGCTCTCTCCTGAGTCTCTCTCTCGTTTACGAAGCAGCGATTCATATGCTTCGGCCGGGAATCGAAACCGGGCCGCCCGCGTGGAAGGCGAGCATTCTACCACTGAACCACCGATGCTACATTAAAATTCTATGCAAAGCTGGTATTCGCAGTGCTGGTGATCTACTTGGATTTGTTCGGATAAATTTTTACTACTATTTCCATAATTTTTTTTGTGCGATTGATCTTTTTTGTTTATTTACAGCATCGGTTGTCAGGACGGTAGGTTGTGTTTACTGGTTTTTAAGTTTAACACGTCGGTAAGTGATTTACTTACCGTTCAGACGTCGAAAAGTAATAAATAGCATAAAAACAATTTCCAAAATGCCAAATATATTTTAAACTGATTGAGAAGTATATATGTCACTTTTGACATTTCGTAAATTTAAATTATTTTATTCGGAATTCATTTCAATACGATCGCGCAAAAAATGGTATAAGCATATCGAACGTTAAGGGTAATTACAACGTTTGCATGTAGATTCCTCTCGTAAAATTGGATAAAATGATATGAGGATTCCGGGGTCTAGCACATTTACTTTTCGAAATACAGGGTGTTGAAATTTTGAAAACTTGAATGTTTTAATTCGATAACTCTAATATGGTTGGATAAATTGATTTGACATTTGGCAGTTTGTTTTTAAATGTAAAAGGGCATATTTTGATAGAAATAGTAGTTTGTGCAACTAGTGTGGATATGGACAATCCACACGAGTCGAACAGCATATTTTTTCTACGACCCACTTAAGAAAAAATCTAGAAAATAAAAATTTCTATAAACTGGAATCGAACCGGGTCTACCGCGTGAGAGTCTGGTTTGCTTACTACTCGACCACCGAGGAATATGCAAATTGTTTATCTATAACGTCAGATGTATTACATAATTTCTTGCTTAAAAGGAACTAAAGTTCCTACCGTGTGTCCCGCGACACAATCTACCTTTTTTTCTAATGATTCCCTCTCTACTCAGTCTGTATCTGTATCTGTATGAATTTTAGTTTTATTTTGTCGGAAATATTCAATTATATTCGATTTGGTATTCTGAACACTACACAAATGACATTTTCTTACTATTTTGCAATAAATAACTTTCAAAGCACCGGGATTTAAGAAATGTGGCGTTCTCCGATATTCTCACAGTATGATGAAGTGACTAAGGACGGCATG
Source organism: Galerucella calmariensis (assembly GCA_910591675.1). Lineage (NCBI taxonomy): Eukaryota > Metazoa > Arthropoda > Insecta > Coleoptera > Chrysomelidae > Galerucella > Galerucella calmariensis. The sequence continues at coordinate 15,692 of CAJUYG010000924.1, read as the reverse complement.
GTCAGAAATTCGTATTAAATAATTCATAGCATGTCCACTATATTATGTTATTCTTTTTATATGAGAATTTTATGGCAAACAGCATACAAAAATCTATAAATCATTTTTTGATGATAGGTTTATATGATACCAATCAAATATTTTATATTGGAAGCTTTCCTACTAAAATGGGTTTTACAAAAAATATACAAGATCAAAATTTTTCAATTTGTAAATAATAATAGTTTGAAAACTTTAAAAAGTATAACATAATTATTAATTACATGATATGATTTCTTAATAAGTATTAAAACTCATATAACTTCCCTTAATATGAACGTAAGAAATAAAACATGGCATCTCCGAAGAAAGCCGACGAAATCAACCCAGAAATGGTGCAAAGCGACAACCAGAAAGACCGAAATAACTCGACGAGGACTCCGTATGAATATTTCATAGCTACCTCTGATCCTTCCTGTAAGTCGGGCTGGAACTATTTGGGGCACAAGCTATCTTAGCTTAGTCTACTGAGTGGAAAATTCGAGCGGGAGGGAAATCCTTCGCTCATTTAATTTTTTGTTTTGTCTTTTATAGTTCAGGATTAAATTTACAAATTCTTCTTTGTCTAGAGCCAGCTCTGATAACAATTCGAAAACCAAATGGTCAATACCTACATCGTTTGTTAATCCTATCAAACATGAAGAAGCAAGTGACCGTTAAATTCAACATATTGATCTTGCTAACATCAACAGCGAAATGAACTACCGTCTATCGGGGTGTCAATAATGACGTACAGGGTATAGGCAAAAAGCACTACTTATATAGACAAGTCTAATGACACTTTTTCTGAACACTTTCGATCTTTTATCAGTATTGTTCTCCTGGTCTATTTTTCTCTCCGACACAATTTAAATTTACGGAAGGCAAATATTACGAGGATTGACTCGTAAGCTTTCCACAACAAAATAAATAAAACATTCGTAAAAAAAAGGTTTCCAATTTCTAACGATGAGGATTGTCTTGTTTTACGTAAGGAGATAAGCGATGTGGATGCCTTTTTTTATACTGTTGCTGAATCGAATGATATGTTCTTTGAAAGATAAGAATTTGTGTTAGGTTATAATAGAAATTGGTTTAAAAAAATTTGTCTTTATTCTGTAGGTGACAAGGCGCCGAAATTATTTGAACGGCAAAGTATTATAGCACTCTCATGTCGCAGGAATTACATAATTTTTAAATTTGTATTCATAGAACCGCAAGTAGAATCGATATTTTAGCAGCGATGGGCTAAGATGAAGAAGTTAGATAAAATCTCACAAGTTAGTGTATGATAAAACGCGTTTCCAGAATAATAACTTTCAGAGTAATTGCTGTAGAATCTTCACAAAAAAACTCAAAAAGTTGAGAATCATCCCAACTAGCAAAATGGAATTCTAAGAGGACTGAATTGTTGTATAAAAGTCGAATAGCGTTGTTTTGAGGACTTTTTATTTTTATTAAGCCTTTTTTGTGTAGCTCGTGTCATTTTACGGGAGCTCGCTCGTCCCGCAAAAATTTCACCCCTTACACAAAATAACTGGTTACATAAATAGATATTTTATTTACATAACCAAATTATTAGCGAGAAATTTATCCTCTTCAATTAAAAATCTTTAAAATAAAAATTGATTTCAACCTCTTCCTTAATTACTTTAAAACTCGGTTTATTTCTGCAGAGCAAACAAATTAGGTAATAACGCTTTTTATGGTTGGATTCATTTAGAATTTCAAGGATATAATTTTGAAGTGAAATATTTTTGCTTCCCTGGAATCTAATTATAGAAAGTCTGTACTTGAATGGAATTAATAGCTCTGGTCAAACCTAATAAAGTTGGGGTAATTATATACACATAGATTCAAAAGTTTTGCATCACCTTCTTCGGATGTGGAGGAATTGCTATGATTTGGGCTGGTATCATGTTAAATGATCGCACAGAATTAATTCATGTGGAGGGAACGATGACTGGTGATAGGTATCTCAGAGAGATTCTACATCCTTACGTGAGACTATGGCGCGCAGCTATTGACAATTCCTTCGTTTTTATGGACGATAACGCCCGACCTATTCGGACCAGAGCTGTAAATGAGTATCTTGAAACTGAAGGAATCAATCGTTTGAACTGGCCTGCCCTATCTCCTGACATGAATCCCATAGAACATGCTTGGGACATGCTTGCCAGGGCATTGGCAGCACGCAGAAATTCACCCAGGAGTGTACAAGAGCTTGTTCATGCGGCCCAAGAAGAATGGTGAAATATTCCACAACAGAATATCAATAATTTGGTAAACAGCTTGGACAGGTCACTTCAAGCTTGCAAAAATTCTAAAGGTGGAAATACTCTTTATTAAAAGTTCTCATGCAGGTTCTCACTTAACCTTTTCTTAAAAAAGAATCAATTTGTATTTAATTTATTTAATTTCTAAGAATACTTTTTATGTTTAAAGCAAGTTTATTATTGGATAATAAGAATTTTTGACAAATAAACACGTTTTTTTTTATTGAAACTAATTATTTGATTAATCTCTGATCTATTTATAATGAACACATTTTTTTTTCGGAGATTTAGGGTGATGCAAAACTTTTAATAAAAAAATTACAATTAATTTAATCCTTTTATTTGCACGAAGCCTAAACTAGATTGAAAATTACTCGTTTGGTCGGACCCGGTTAATGTCAAAGTGCAAAAGTTCAATACAATTCCAACTAATAATGAAGTCTCTGGGTTTTAGATAACTTCAAATTACTGGGAATATGGAGTTAATTCCAGAATAATAAACTTATGGAGGAAGTGAATGGCGAAAACCGGATAATTATTTGGGATGAGGGTAATAATACAAGTGTTTAATTATACCTAGCAGCTCGGCTTAGACCTTAGCGACGATAGTTGTGAAAGGAAATTGAGAGCTTTTGAATGCCGACCCAAGCAAACAATAGATAAATATTTAGTTGATTGTGAAATGAAATAACTGTTTCGTGTTGAAGAAATTTTTGTTCCCAACTCTAGCGTCAAATATGAAGAGGTTCAGTTACAAGAAGAACCCTGTTAAGTGTTGGTTTTAATCCGACAAAAATGTAAAATCTTGAAGGACTTCCTTTAATGCGATTTCACCGCTTTTACGGTGCATGAAACAGAGCAAACAGATTATGTTAGTCCAGTTAAACAATTTCAATGAAATTTAAAATATAAAAAATATTTTACACTCACTATACTAAGCAATAAAAATTCACGTAACTATTAGAATAAATTTAAATTCATTTATTGTATACATCGTTATACAAAAAATTTATATTTTCTTCGATATTTGTCCGGTCCCGGACTTTTGCCGAACTCTGTATGAACCTGTAAGAACTCTGTAAGAACCTGAACAGAGTAATAAAAAATATTTCATGACAAAAATACTCTGGAATTAAAAACAATTTCAAATTCTATTTTTATATTCGACCACGCTATTAACTTTTATTGAGCTATTTTCTGTATGTTTCTTGTGGTTTGTTCATTTTTGGGGAATCAAAAACAACAAACTTTTTTATACAGTGTGGAAACCACTTTTGGAATAAAATTCTTTATGTCATTATTTTAGAAAATTATAAAAAACGCCGAGACACGTCAACTTTTGAATTGAGTTGTGCGTTATATAAACATAAATTTAAATGTACAGGGTGACAGGGTACAGGGTACACCCTGTAAATTTGCATATTTTTGAAATCCTCTTGATGAACCGATTCCAACAAACTAAATAATGTATGGTCAATTATGAATTATACAGGGTGAAATTTTAAAATTAATAATTTATTACACTTGAAATATTGGTACTTTTTTAAATTAGCTAAATATGGATTTATCAAAAATCTAAAATAACTAATTATTAGACGTATTTGAATATTAAACAAAACCTGCTACGCCCATTAATTTTATCATTAATACCTAAAAATTGCCTAAAAACGCCAATAATTAGACAAAATCGGTAAATAAAGTGGATTGTTTTCTATTCTGTCAGTTGTTGATGTGTTGACAGTTTATACTGAAAAAGTAAAATATTTTTTCAAACACTCTTTCCTTGTCGACATAACAATGAAATATTTAACTGAGACTCACCGAATTGAGATTTTAATGATGATCGGGTACGGGGATAACTGCACAAGTCAAGTTGAAGTGGCAAACTTATTTAATCACAGGTATCCCGAATTGCCTAATATTTCACAAAGTAATGTGTCTAAAATTCATGCACAATTCAGAGAACTTGGACATGTCAAACCATTGAAAAGAAAACCACACTTCGTTGAAGATGATGTGAAAGTGGATATTTTGTTAAGTGTCGAAGAGAATTCAACTTCAAGTACACGTCAAATTGCCCGTGAAAATAATGTTAGTCATACAACTGTTCTAAGATGTATTCATGAAGAAAAACTTCATCCCTACAAATCAACTTTTGAGTTAACAAAAGACGATCCAGATCGTAGAATGGATTTCTGCAAAATATTGAGGAATAAGCTGAACAGAAATGAGATAGCTCTTGGTACCATTCTTTTTTCTGACGAATCAACATTCACATTGAATGGAGAGGTAAACCGACAGAACTGTAGATATTGGTCAGCAGAGAATCCTAATTGGATGCGTGAGACACATACTCAGTACCCTCAAAAGGTGAACGTTTGGGCCGGTATCCATCTACATTTATAGATGGAAATTTGACAGCTCGCCCCATTATGCTTTAATGGTAAGAACTTATTTAGATGAAATCTTTCCCAATAAATGGATTGGACGAAGAGGTACTATTGAGTGGCCAGCTAGATCGCCAGACCTTACGCCGTTAGATTTTTTTCTGTGGGGTTATCTCAAGAACAAAGTATATGCAACACAACCAACTAGCATTGTAGACCTCAAAGACAGGATAACTACAGAAATACGGAATATTTCTCCTCAAACTTTAAATAAAGTTGACGTGTCTCGGCATTTTTTATTATTTTCTAAAATAGTGACAAAGAATTTTATTCCATAAGTGGTTTCCACACTGTATTTTTAATTCCAGCGTTTCAGCTAACTAAGTTTTTATAAAATTGTAGACCCTATTTGGTACTAAAAAAATTAAAATATATAATTTAATCTATACACACTCAAGGACTGTAAAATGAAGCTGACTTTACACCCTTCCATTATAATTTTTGAAGTACACGTACCCCCAATAAAACAATTCTACAGGTGGTCGATGAATAACCAATACTATTGAATCACCGATTAAAAAGAATCCACAGATTAACTTCGTTTGAACGATACTAAATTTGTATGAATTGGCAGAAAATGGATTTTGTCAAGGTCGACGATCGAACAAGTAACTTAATGTTTTAATGGTCTATTACAAATTAATCTGTCTTGTCCAGAGCTATAACTATGACATTCACGAATAGTTTGCGATTTAAAAATTCCAATTTGGAGGTTACTAGACACAGTAGCGTACAGAATGGTGAAAAAAGGAATTAACTAAAAAATTGTATGATTTTCTGAATGGTACACTTACTAGTAAAATTGAGTCGGCTACTGGCAGGTTGATAGATGAATCTTTAAAAAACTTTGAATTGTCAAAATATAGTATGTGTAAAAATGTATTTTGGATCCCCATAAAGTTGTCGGTAGCCGCCTGTGTAATCTGACTGCTATACTCAAGACACGAGACTGTAAGCCGCCAAAAAATCGATTGAATCCCGTCAGAGTTAAAGTGTGCCAGCCAGCAGACACCGTAAAAAGGACAGATAAATTGAGTGTATCCTAGAAATTTGTTCTTTTTCTTTAAAAAAGAATACAGAACGAAATATATGTCGGAATATGGAATTTCAACTTTATGCGGCTTGAGAAAAGATTGACAAATTTTATAGTCACAGTGTCTATGTATATATACATGCCATGATTATTTTTATTATAGTTACTTGCACATATAAAACGAATTTTATTACATTTTTCTTCGTGCTATATTATTTGTAATACGATCTGTTTTAGTTTATGCATAGAAACGTTTAAAAAAAATAATAAGACGTATAATCTGAGTTTCGTATCAAATTTCCATCTAAATTTGTACAGCAAAAAGGAAAGAAAATGTAATAAGATACGTCAATGTTAGCAGGTTCGTTCCCTCATCTTACCTTCTGATATTGTATTATCTTGTTAGAAAAATGAGGATATTGGTTGTCGAATTTTAAAAATTTTGATTTTCATAAGAGAGCTGGTAGACACCTGCGATCCGCGATGAGACTGGAATGCAAAGACTGCATTAGCATCAACGTTTCGAATTTGACTTGCAAATGTTTGGGACGAGTAGCATGAAAACTTCAAGTGCGATATCGTATTTCTTAAAGTTTTAATAAATCCATAGATTCAAGCGCAAAAGAATTTATAGTATGAGATTAAAGTTTAGGGAAAATATGGAAAAAAAGTTTAAATTCAAATATGACACCAATAGTGCTAGTTATGAAAAAGACAACGTGTCTTATCGGGGCTAGTACTAGAGTGCCACCAAGATTTAGCTAACACCTCGGCAGATAACAATATTATCCTGAGGTAGGTTAAAGGGCACGACAGGAGTGAAGTTAATCGCATTGCTGATTCTTTAGCCAGGGACTAAAAATTTTAGGGACCAGTGACACCTGCGGTCTAACGACTTCGACAATTGCGGAACTAGCCAAACGTTACATGGGAGGACAACTCCTCGGGAGGATGTACAATAGGTCACATGTGGCCTAAGTGCTGTGAGCCTACACTCAGCCTCCCTACTCTACAGATACAGATAGAGCATTTAAATTTTCTTGCTTTATAGTTAGGGAGGCGAGGTAGCTAAATGGCGACATTCTCGAGCGCCGCCGAGACCTATCAAAATCGAAAGATAAAGTAATTTCGAAAAGAAAAGCTCGTTCAATTAGGTCTAAGGTATCTCTCATATATTCAACTGCCACGCTCGAGTATTCCCGAAAAATCCCCTATTCGCCTCTCTAACTATTAATTTAGGAGGTTATTCAATTAAATCCAACTTTTATTAATGCAGATGATTAAATAGTGATTCAAATAATTAAAGTAAAAGAACGTTCCAACGCGAATTTAAATTCAAAATTAAAGTTTTAGTCGGTAATTTTAAGCTGAAGTTATTTTACATCCTGGGATTTTTAATAGAGATGATAAGAGTTTTCAGTTTACTTTATTTTAACTATACCTTTTATATCAAATTGCTTTGAAATTTGAAGAATTGAAATATGTAATAAAAACGATATAAAATTCTTTAATTAATTTCTGAAAGGGGTGGATTTGGAAACTTTATTACTCGCGCATTGCAGTATAGTTAAAATCACGAGTATCAACTAGTGCCTTCCGAAAAAAATTAAAATTTGCCTCATAAATATAGAGCTATTTTAGAGCACACTCATTAACGTAAAAACCCACAGACCAGTGAATATAAAGCACGCGCATTTTTCCAAAGGATCAATCAATTTACAAGGAAAAAATTCGTCGAAATCCTATAAAGGGAAATTTTAAATAAAATCATCCTGGATACAAAAATCACGAACAATTAGTTGAAAAGAAAGAGAGAAAGTAGATTAAAACTAAATAGAAACTCAGATGTCAGTCTTACTCTAAATAATAATAATAAAGTAAATGTTTTATATTCACCAAATTGTAGACATTAACTGAAACTCTTCTTATCACATTTTGAGTATGATAAAATTGCCCATCTTCTTTTCTTTTCCAACAAATATAGTGAAATCTAGAATGGAAAAAAATAAGTCTTCTAATACTTCGGTCTTCAAGTATTTAGCCTTATTTAATTTGAAAATTCATTATATAAATACCATTAAATTCAGTTCTCATTGAAAAATCCTTTGTAATATTTTTTGTTTCTTTTCAATTCGAATTTAATTAGTTCCGATGTTGAGTTTTAGAGGAGCTTCAATTATTATCGGTATTGACTCTTCAACAAAAAAAATTGCTAGAGAAAAAAAAAACGGGATTTAAAAAGTACTCGTAGAATATCAACGGAAGACGCAGATATCAAACTCATTATAAAGCTCTGCTTAATATATGACTTTCATCATTTTCTAGTTTTAATCTAACTGTTAACATTACAATAAATTAATAAATATTCATGATACAAACTAAATAATTATGACTTGCTCGAATATTGCGTTTGTATTTTGAAAAAACAAATTTAATTTGTGAAATATATTAATATAGATTGTTTACCCTAAAGTTGTTATTTGTACGTTTCGTTGAGCTGTACTCACTAATGTTAGCCTCATCAACGCAGTTGAAAACGTTCGGAAAATAATATTTTAATAAATAAATTTACTGTGGAAGGTTAATTTTCAATTGGCAGACAAAAACAATTGAAAATAAAGCGAATAGAGGATAATTAGATGGTTAAATTTACCCAAAGCTGACAAACAATATCTTCGTTGTTTTGCTTTAAGAACTCATTAAAGAAGCTGAAAGTTTTGTAAAGAAAGAACGGCTCATCATGGGAAAATTCCATACTTTTTTTTCAGGGACATTAAAAAAGCGGAAAGAATAACAAAAAATATACTTTAACCATCAGCTGTCGTTGAAAAACACATTCTAAATAACTTGTGAAAAAATATAACCAGCACAACCACCTTTTGAGCAACAAAATGCTGGAAAACTATAAAGCTCAAATATCTCAAATCAAAAATACATTCTTCTCAAGTAAAGACAAAAATCATGTGACACTTTTATAAAAACCGGACAATATAAAATCAACTGTAGCTTCTGACTTCGGTGTGTTTCCTTTTAAAATTTATACCCTGGCCATATCAAGGAGAAAATCTTGTTTAAAAAGAATGATACACAAAGGAGCAGAACGATCTCAAAGGACTATTTTGTCGAATATTCCTTCTATACGATCTCTATTTTTATTTGGAATGAAAGCACTAAATTTCTTTGAAGAAAAATAAATTAGGCGAAATTTGAAAAGTAAAATGTATCAGTTTTAGTTATTAATAATGAAAGAAATTGTTTGGTGTAATTGACGGAGGATATCCGAGGTGCTCCAGACAACCAAGAAACTGTAGTATGTGCATTTTTGGACATAGAAGGAGCTTTTGACAATACTCCACATGAGGCTATCAAAAGAGCATTAAACAGAAGAGGTGTATACAGCACAACATCCAAATGGATGTCGGAACTGCTCACGACAAGAGTAGCAGAGACGAGGACAAGCAAAGACATTGTCTCCTTCTGCATTACCAGAGGATGCCCACAGGGAGGAGTAGCATCCCCATTAATGTGGAGTCTGACGGTTGACGAACTCCTCTGTGGTTTGACGGATCTCGGAATATCCTGCCAAGGATATGCCAGCCAGGGGGGAATTTGGAAACACCCTTTGTGAAATTGTACAAAAGGGCCTGAACTATACAAATGGCTGGTGTAGGCAAGTGGGACTAAAACCATCTTGATAGCTTTCACTAAGAATAGAAAACTCAACCTCAAAACTATAAAACGTGATGGGAACGAGATTGAATGGAGACAAGAAGTCAAGTATCTAGGTTTAACTCCAGACAGTAAACTCCTGTGAAACAAACACGAAAAGGAGATTACAGGATTACAGGAGATACAAGGCAAAAATGGCTCTAATGGTGTGCAGAAATCTGGCAGGAAGAAACTGGGGTTGTAACCCAAAAATCCTAAGCTGGATGTACACTGCCTTAGTGAGACCAATCATCACTTATAGAGCCATTGCGTGGAGTAGTAGAGCTAGCCTATTGGCGACGGGAGAAAAACTCTCCAAAACTCTAAGATTAATGCATTACATGAGCAATGAGAACATACCCAACGGCATCCATGGAAGTGATTTTCAACCTCACCCCTCTAAATATGGTGGTGGAAAGCGTTGCAGAAAGAACAAGAATTAACCAACAAGAAGGAATGGGACGCAAATACCATTACCAGACTTGGAAAGAATGCCATTCAATGGTACACAGACGGCTCAAAAGCAATAGAAGGAACTGGGATAGGAGTGTTCGGGCCAGGAACCAAACACTCTGAAAACTTGGGAAAAGCCACGAGTATCTTTCAAGTGTAAATCCACGCCATGAGAAAGTGCGCCCAGTTCAATATTGATAAAGGATACAGAAGACAAAGGATTATCATGATGTCGGATTGTCAAGCAGCCATTAAAGCACTGAGCTCTTGTGTAATCAGTTCTTAAATGGTGTGGGAATGCCTAGACAACCTCAATGAACTAAGCGAGAACAATATAGTCACCTTACTATGGATTCCAGGACACACTGGAATAGAAGGAAATGAAATAGCAGATAAACTAGCAAAGAGGGGGACTGAAATACCTTTCTGGGGGCCTGAACCCTTTTGCGGAATCAGCCCTAATGTAATATTGGAAGAAATAGGTAAAGTCGAGAAAAAGAGATGATCTGACCATTGGAAAGATCTAGTAGGGCTTATACAATCAAATACTCTTCTGGGTGACTACAACCTGTTGAGATCAAATGAATGCATAAGTCAAAGTAAAACTGTGCTGTTTTAACAGGGATCATAACGGGACATTGTCGCCTGAATTGGTGCCTGAAAAAGCTCAAAATAGGAGGAAGAAGAAAGCAGATTTTGGGGCATAGAAGAAGAAACCTCCATCCACATACTTTCCAACTGCACAGCACTTCAGAATCCTAGAGCAAAGCACCTGAGAGTCTCTAAATACATACAAACATACTAAATGAAAATTACAGCTTTTTACTGTAATTGAAATTTTTTTTTGGAATAACTAAGCTTCGTGTAAAGATAAACTCATAAATTCCCAGTGAAAATATCCCCTTTTTTCTCGCGGTTGTATTTTTGTTAGTATATGAGTAGAGAAAAAAAAAACAGCAGCACAATATTTACGAACGAGAATTTCACTTTACATTTTATGAAAGAGTTTATGATAAGGTTGGGAGTTTTATTTACTGACTCGGTGATAAGAGATAAGCGGAAACGCTAGTGTTAATTTAAATTAAAAGAAATTTATTGCAAACACGCTTTCAAGGTTCTCACAAATCGTTTTTAGACTACAAATTTGCAGATTTCGCTCTGAAATAATTAACAAGTATTTCATTCACCATCGTTCTCGGAGTTCGAGTTATTAGAAAACTTGTATTCAATATAAAATAAAAATATATGGAAAATTATTTTGTAACTGTTGAGGAAAACTTTTTATAATAATTGAATTATTTTTGTTGAAAATTATCTCCAGAGGGAGCAAAAGTTTGAAATATTTATGTTGTAAAGGAAAATATCACAAAACTTCCGGATACTCTTGTTCAAATTGAAGTATACGAGTGACTTTGCATCCCAAGGGCCAATTTGCAATGTCAAAAGGTGTGAAATATTTACCAGGAAGTTGTGACTGATAATTGGCATCAGAATAATCATCTATGCACATAATTATTGATTCCGGTACATAGTCAAGACATTCAAAAATATTTAGCATGAAAATTTACATAATCAAAGATTTTATTTTCAAATCTTAGAGAAAATATAAATCCTTCAAGTGTTCACAGTTAGGTAAACATTAGAAGCGCAGATGATGCACTTTACATCTTCTACCACAATCTTAAAATGCAGGTTTATGATAAAACTAAAGCGTCTCAGAAATTCAAGTCATTCAATCAAGTGCCATTTCTGAACTTTAACAACTTTTCGAGTAAAGCTATTAACTGACACATATGGTGGAAACAGATTTAAATCTCATATCCCTCGAAAAGATATAACTTTTATGTATGTTTTTTTTTTGGAAAATATTGTAAAATATTTACTTGAATGCATAATGAAATAGGTTAGTTATTCCAAATTGTTTAGTGCATAATATACGTCTGGTTGAAAAGCCAAAAAAATGATAAAGTAGAGTGGAGAAACAAAAAATCACCAAGTTATGAGCCAAGGACCAAATGAGTGATTTTACAAAATATATTTAGTTCCGTGATGTTGGGGACCGTTTCCAAAATCTCCTCCCTTTAAATTTAATTCCATTTAAATTACATTAAAAGACTTTTCAGCATAATTCAATTGTCTCGTGTTTTTTTTCGTTCACATTTTTAAATGCCCAAACTTGCTTGATTCAAATTAAATCCTTTCCTTCAAGTTGTTCGAGCTAATTAGAAGGTTCTTCTGTTACGTCAATTAATTTCTATGTCGAGTGCGCTGTGCCTTCCGGAAGTCGCTCAACATCCTTTGTAGAATACTACTAAAATGGCCTACTGCCTTAAACAAACTGTTGATTAATGGTTGTAATGCCTCTTAATAATGTTTCTACTAATATCTGGTGTCTACAACATTAAGTTTCACTTGGTTACACTGCCTTCAAGGATCAGTTATCATAACAAAGCAGATCCGGAATAAGGATCTTTTTTCTTTAAAAAAGGAAGAAATTACTCAATATTTCTTCTTAGTACTTTTAAAAGCTTTTAAAAGTCTTATTTGAAGTCTTTGATACCAAATATAGTTCCATGTAGATAATGATATAAAGAAACAGCAAAATGAAAACAGCCAATTAGAGTATATTAGTTGAAACAAATGCAGAAAAATCACTCTAGGCATATTTTAAAAGAAATTTTATTGATATTTCCATTTCTTTAGAAATTAACTGTCAGATCTAATATTATTTCAGGAGCAATTTTTACTGAAGATCAAAAGAATAGCAGCGTGGAACTGGCTTTCAAATACGCAGTATACAAGATAAATAAGGACAGAGATTTGTTGCCTAATACCACTCTCGTCTATGACATCCAATATGTGCCAAGGGACGACAGTTTCAGAACATCTAAAAAGGGTAAGTTTAATTTGCCGAGAAATTATGAAAGAATTAGTTTTATCTGGAAAGACAGCAAAAGGACTTTATTTTGACGGAAACTTGTGAGATTGTTAATTTTCTTTTTTTTTTAAGATAATAATATTATTTAATATGTAGTTATTTTTGTTAAACAAGTTAATTGAGAAATAGTTTATGAAAAGATCGTGAATTTTTACTATATTGTCAATTTTAAAAAGCAATATTGAAATTCCACAGGACTCCAAGGCGTACATAATTGAAAAGTAACACAAATTATTTAAATAATGACACTGAAGGTTGGGTATTTTTCATTTTAGTGAAATCTACTTTACAAAATTTTCATTATGTACCTGCAAATAACTAAAAAACTCCCATCTCTTATATACCGAAAACATATTTCGTTTCCTCAATGCAGTCGCAATTTCAATATTACATTTTCCACAGGGTCTGCTTTCAACTTTCTTTTCTATTTGTACTTGTGTTTGTGTGAATTTTATTTTTGACGTGATGTTTATAAACATGTTCAGCTTTAAAAATAATAATAATCGTTGGGAACGAATTTTATTAAAAAAACTTCACCTATACATTTGATTTTCCCCATAAAATAAAGATCTACATTTATAGTTAAAAAGTTATCAGTGGTTCAAATTTAGAGTGTCCTTTCACAAGGATAATTTCCATTGAAATTGTGAACTAGAAATTTTATGGGATCCGTGAATGCTTCAAGTAATATTATCTCTAAAAGTGGATATATTTTATTTCTTATTTAAAAATCGATTCAATGGTAAAAAAAGGCTGGATAATCATTACATCACAAAGTCCTGGCCATTCTATACTTTATATTACGAAAAATTTGATTCGATACCCAAAGGTCTCAATAGCTTGTGTAAAATTCAACTAACATAAGAATCGTTAGAACATTTTGCGACTCCTATGGCAGTGAAACGTGTTCTATTGACAAGTCACGTTGAAGTTAAATCCACCATTATGCTTATATAACAATTCTAGAATCTGTCGCATCGTGATTATTCTAGCCTTTTCAGATATTATGTTTTTCATTTGTTGTTGAAATTTATGGGTGGTACATTGGCTTCTCCGAAGATTGTTTGTCTCCTTGAGTCCAGTGCCTCACAGTCAGATAAGATATTTGTTACGGTCTCCATGGAGTGTTCCTCCACTGAAGTCTATGTTGGCTTTGTACCCATTGTTGTAATTGCCCTCGGACTACCTTCTTTGTGGTCCCAAGAGCTGGTTCTGGTCCAACATATGCTGTTGCTGAACCTCTTCTCGCAAGTTCATCAGCTTGTTCATTTCTAGAAATACCGTTATGTCCCGGCATCCACACTAGTCTTACTTTAATGAGGTCTGTTAGTTCATTCAGTTCTTTCTGGCATTCTTCTACCAGTGTGTTACTTCTGACACATTCCAGGATGGTCTCTCCTCGGTGAAGCTTCAGTCTGCTTGGGTCTTGCCAGTCCTTTCTTGAGGTATTTCCACCTCTTATTTAGGACTGGGGAGAAGTCTAGTTTTCATATCTAAAATGGCTTCGCTTATGATGTCCTTAATGGATATGTGTCCTGATCTAACTGAAAAATCGCGCATTACATTGAAACCAACTGAATACGGACCTGTGTACACATCAATAATTTTGTGTTTTTTTTTACCGCTCAAAACAATATTCCATTGTGACAGTTTGAAAGTAATATGTACAAGAAGGAATGTAAAGATAGAAATAATACTGAAAACTTTTCTAAAGAAAGTTATAATTCTGTTTACAAATGGTCGACTATCTACTTTTATAAGGAAACAAGAAAACAGTGAGCTGTCGTTATAGAATCCTCTTAAACTTCTCTACCCGGTTTTTAGTAAAGGTTCATTTATTTTTAAATTTTATCTTCATGTACTGAAAACCAAAGAAATATTTTGGAAATCTACAAGTTGAGAAACAGGAACAGGATTTTTTTTCTGTAGAATCGTAAATTACGGACTTATTTCCCCTTTTTATCCTTTTTTATTATATGTGGCCATGGCGCGCAGCAATAAAAATAAAATTTAATATCCACCGACTACACCAGAACATCATATTCAAATTTGTATCACGAGTATTCGATAAACGAGTCAGGTGTGGGGCACTAAAAGAGCTTTGCCATAAACGACATAGCTCCCAATATTGAATCCCACGAACCGAATATGAGAATGGTTGCTAAATTCCATCAGAAACCACAAGATAGAAGTAAACAATGAGAAGGAGATAGGCTGAGAAGCATTTTTATTATTTAAATGAAGAAAATTTCATTACAACAGACCCAGGGCCGGCGCCAGGATTTTCGGGCCCCGGGTAAGCGCCTTCAGGCCCTCCTCACCCAAATCGACGTTATGCAATTATGACGTGTCTTAATTGCCATAAAAACCCAACCAGGCGACTCGCGCTTAATTTCTATGTAGTTAGGAACCAGGCCGACGACCCAGGGTATCTTTGCCCCGCTTGCTTCCCCCTAACGCCGGCTTTGCTGGACCCTTACACTACATGTTTATTAACTATTCGAAAACTGTTATTTATTTAAAAAATTCTTCCTGAAACAAACCTTTATCTTGATAACATCTGTGATTTTAAAAATTAGGCCGAGCATTTGCTTTTTTTTACAAATTGTTAATAAGAAAACTGGGAGGAAGAGCAAGTGTTTATTTAAAGACCCAGTTGTAGATTAAAATTTCGCCTCTGGTGATGGTGTAGCAGTGAAGGACCGTATCTTAGGTATTTTAAAATTCATCTTTCCTCGAGGAAGTTGGACTATATAGGAATATTAAAATTTAATCAAAATTTATTTCCCCTGTGTATGAATTATACAGTGTGGAAACCA
>CAJUYG010000923.1:119041-136623 GCA_910591675.1 Galerucella calmariensis | reverse complement strand
AAGTTTTAATTTTTACTTGCATGAATCCACTTTAAGTATCAATAAAAATGTCTGTAATAATTTTAATTTTATTTCGTTTAAAGTCTTTAAATTCAACCGTTTTATTACATCCATATTCCTAAAACAAAATAATCCTACTATCTTTATAATTATAGTGACTTAGAATTTCCAATATGACAGCTATCCATCTAGATTAACTATGATACCTCGAGATAAAATTAGTAAGGGTTGCGGTTTGGGGTGGACATCATGATCTATGCATAGCCACCGATACGAAACCACTGGACGGGATAAGCTATGGCCACAAATGGAGGTACTGTCTATCAAGTGGGAATTTACACAATTCAGTGGCGTGCTAAAGCACTTAACCGGTTCGGTCATTATTTATGAGTAATTTTCGGACTGCAGGGATTTCTCTTGTTTCTATGGAGTTTATGAATCAATTTGATGGTTTTATGCTGGTTTATAAAGGATGTCTCATTACATTCTATTCTATTTTTAAAAGCTTATATCTTCCAAACGGTTTTAAATAATGAAATGTGGATTTTACAGTTAGGTTTAAAATTACGATAAGTTTCGATGTGTCATATTTGTGAAAATAGCCTACTTCCGCTTCACCCGCTGTAAAAGTAGCTTCATAACACAGTGAGAGATCATTTTTGAAATTTTTTCACTAGCTCTTTATACCTTTTTGGAACTTTAGTTCTTTACGCCAGGTTATGTTTGAGCGACCAGGGGTCGCGACGCAAAAGATCTGACCGTTACGCGTTACGTTACGCTACGTTATGTTACGTTGCTTCGTTATGTGCCTCGCTTGCGTGCTTGTGCCTCCTCAGTCTCTTTCTCGTTTACGAAGCAGCGATTCATAATAATAAATATGCTCCTGCCGGGATTCGAACCCGGGCCGCCCGCTTGCAATGCGAGCATTCTAACCACTGAACCACCGATGCTATATTGAAATTCTATGCAAAGCTGGTATTGGCAGTGCTTGTGATCTACTTGAATTTGTTCGGATAAATTTTTACTATTATTTCCATAATTTTCTTGCGCGATTAAGGAGTCTAGCACATTTACTTTTCGAAATACAGGGTGTTGAAATTTTGAAAACTTGAATGTTTTAATTCGATAACTTTAAAATGGATGGATAAATTGATTTGACATTTAGCAGGTAGTTTTTAAATGTAAAAGGGCATATTTTGAAAGAAATTGTAGTTTGTGCAACTAGTGTGGATATGATGGCCATATCGCACGAGGACGAAGTTCAAGTGCGATATGGACAATCCACACGAGTCGAGCAGCATATTTTTTCTACGACCCACTTAGGAAAAAATCTAGAAAATAAAAATTTCTATAAACTGTAATATAACTTCAAATTGAAAATTTAACAATTCAATTTTATGTTTCCACTAATTTTGTGGTAAACGTACAGTTCTTGAATGTCCAATTTGTATAATGCTACGGTTTCCTTTTTCAAATATACGATGATGTTATAAGTAGATGTTGCCAGTCGGACTCCCTCATGAAGGGTACCGTACCATTATCTATAATAATGAATATTCTGCTAAATATTTCAAACGTCCACCTGTTGTCGTTATTACTAACAAGCAGAATAATTATTTAAAAATAAAATTAACAATAAAAAAAACTCCCTCGCGGGGTATCGAACCTGGGTCTACTGCGTGAGAGTCTGGTTTGCTTACTACTCGACCACCAAAGAATATGCAAATCGTTTATCTATAACGTCAGATATATTACATAATTTTTGCTTAAAGGGAACTAAAGTTCCTACCGTGTGTCCCGCGACACGTTCTCCTTTTTTTATGACAGAATGTCTTGAAACTACTTAAGCCGTGACACGACGGTCGTGGCTCACGTTCGTGATTCAACACCCGTGGTAACGCCGCTTAATAAGGATCCTGAAGTGTGTGTGCAACAGCCCGGGACCTGGGAGAACTGTTTATCCCAGAAACAAAATACCTACCTGTACAGGTGGAGCATTGAAGTGATGGTTGTGAAAATTGGAAATCTAGAGAGGTCGCAAAATGTATTTTGTTCACGACCACCTAATAATAAGTCGATATTTTACCTCCTAACAAAAGGTATATGGTACCCATATATTTACTAGAGTGAATTATGGTTCATAATACACTGGAGTGTATTATGGTTCATAATTCACGACTAGAGATGGGGGTACAATATGAAATAAACTTTTAAATCTGTGTATTTTGTTCAGGAAATTTGTTTCTGAAATATATCGTATTGATAAAATATCGAAATCTTTAGTATTGATACTTTTCATAACGACATTTTCTAGTATTAAGTATTTCAAAACAATATATATTTATAACGGTACGTTGTATTGATACTTTACACGGTATCGCCCATCTCTATATATATCAAATTATTTAATTTTGACGTTAGTAATACCAAATTGTTACGAACTTGCTATATTACTGCAACTATGAATTCATTGAATTCGGGTACCTAGTGGAAATGAACGTTCTTGTACACCAACTGAAATAAAAAAAGCGGCGAAATTAACGACTATAGGACTGCTGCCAGAAAAATCGAAAGATAACCTATATGTTTACATATTATAACTTCATGAACTGGAGGTTAGTTGACTTTTATTTAATAAAGAAATCAAGGGTCGTGGACAAAGTATAGTATTCTACTCGCAATTTATGGCCAACATTCACTCGGGTGACTTGCGCCCCTCGCCTGCGGCTCGGGACGCAAACGTCACCCAGCGTGAATAATGGCTATCATAAATTGCTCGTTTAATAATATACTATTAAAGCGGGGATAGTGCAGATAAGCAGCTAGAAAAAAAACTAAGTAGTTAGAATGTAATGAAACATTTCATCATTTTACTCATAAAAAAGAATATGGTATTTTTGTTCACATACTGCGGCTTATTTGAAAAATCTTTCTATTTTTGTCCGGAAAACGTAATATTTTTGAGCTATACATCCAGGAAATTATAATTACATAACTGTTTCTCTATGGAAAAGGCAGTAATATGAATTTTTCACACATTCAGTCTTTGGGGAGACGAATAAAAATTAAGCCGGTCTTAACAGAGCGCGCTAGAAATTTACCAGCCGACAATATTTAAAAAACTTTCACGTACATCATATCAACATTTTAAATTCTAAATTTAGAACATTGTGAGAATTAATAAAAATAGTTATTTATGTATAAAGGGTACAGAGTAAACGATTATTTCTTGAGGGTGACAGTCTTACAAAGCAAAGGGCCTCTTTCCCGAGGGTATATATCTATGAGTACCCTTGGTGCATACAAACTTGTATGTGTCAAAAATCAAAAATGGAATAGGATTTCAAAATGTCCGATGAAGCTGCAAGAAAGGCAGCGCAAAACCTGTTAACCATATTCCACAGACTCATACCATGAAGAATATTACCAATTTTTTGTAAATACAGCTGAATAATATACTTATAAATGTGAATTTATTTACACTGTGGGCCTAAATAAAGGAGTACATTTTTTAATTGAGAATATCTTTTTTGTTTTTCGAGCGATTTATTTTGTTATATACTTTATTTAATGTTTAAAGTATATCTTCAGGTTCTGTTAATTCTGGCTTTTTAATTATAATTCACATACTTAGAATGAAATAAATCAACTTATTCGTTTAGCATAACTTTATTGAATAATCATTAACATTCATGTCTACAAATCTATAACCTAACAAAAATGCTTACACTACAATAAATAAATAAGCACCTGGCAACAGTAGGGACTTGTACTAAATTCCTGTAGTTCATTCAACTACATAATTCGCGCATTTCTAAGTATTGACCAATTATCAATTAAAACAATATATTTTACGAAATATATTTTTGTCTATTCACTACAATTTCCTTTTTGTAGGGCTGATAACCTAACATGTCCTTAACATGACTGTAAATTTGAAAGCAAAAATAATGTACAGGGTCGGACTTTTAAAAAAAATTATATAACAGCGCATTTGAGCTGGTTGCAAATGAAAACTGTTTTAGCTAAAATTGTACTAATATGATTTTCCGGTGGAGAAACTAATCAGAACACTTCAGTGAAAAGGAGATTTTCCGAAATTACCGGATTCGTGAAATACCATTTTTTTATTAAATAACATTTTAACAAATAACACATTTATGAAAACAGTTTAGTATCTTTAAAACTCAGAGTAAAATGTTGTGAATGTGGCCACCATTATTGTTTACCACTCCTTGAAGTCGTCTGCGTCATAAATTGATCTCTCCATTTATTGCGCCCTGTTCAAAATTGTTCCAAACAAACTGCATTCTTTCTTCGAGCTGCTCGATTGTTTCAAATTGTTGTCCGTCATACAAATTTTGTTCGAAAATTCCCCAAATTGAATAATCAACCGGATTTAAGTCCGACCCTGTACATTATTTTTGCTTCCAAATTCACAGTCATGTTGTGGACATGTTAGGTTATTAGCCCTGCAAAAAGAAGATAGGTCGACCGAAAAACAAAAAAAATATTTTCAATTAAAAAATGTACTCCTCTATTTCGGCCCACAGTGTATATTTTTTTTGTTAATAAGTTATTAGTTGATAAATTGTACAATTTGTGTCAATTATAATTTTGTTTTGCGGTTGTAGGTGCGAAGATGTCGCTGTTATCACAGCTTTAACATTTCCTTCATTGAAGGATATGTATTGAATATGAATTCAGTATCGGGTAGTAGCTCGGGATTAAGCACACAGAGCTCTCTTACGGAGAATATCAATCTTTTTACAAACTTTTTAATAATCCAGCTAACATAATTTTTAAAAACTTGACAATACCGTATGTTAGGGGTTTGTCGGAAAGAATTAAGAAAATTGGTAATCAATTTAACATTCGAACCAGCTTTAAATCTAACAATACTTTGAGATCTATCTTAACAAAAACGAAACCAAAAACTGAAGAACAATCTTCAAAAAATTGCATATATCAGATATCTTGTGAATGCGACAAATTCTATTTAGGTGAAACATCTAGACCATTGAAAGTCCGAATAAGTGAACATAAAAAATACATCAAAGATAGGGAGTTCTTTAAGTCAGGTATTTGTAAACATGCTTGGGAAGAGGGGCATAAAATTCAATGGGATTCGACAAAAATAATATTGAAAGAGCCCAATAATAAAAGACGAAAAATCAAAGAAAGTGCTTTGATACAACTAAATGCAGATAAATGTGTAGCTAGTATTTCAGCCGAATGTAGTCAAATTTGGTTACCAATGTTAGAAAGAGAAATTTCCAATAATCAATTACCTGCGCTATCAGGATAGCATCATAAGTTTTTATCCAGGTTTTCTTATGATTTATCATTGGAATAGTTGTTAATCGATACACACTTCAATACACAAAATCACCAAACTGAGTTATACATGTTTTGAAAACAAAAATGATCATACAAAAAAAAAGTAACAACAAACGCGTTTTATTAACATTTCCAAAATAAGCTAAAAAAGCGCTATCCCAATAAAGACCGTTCCTGGAACGTGCACTTCACTGGATTCCATTTCTAGTAGACTTTCATATCGTTAGAATGTCATAAAATAAAATATTTTATTTCACATTTTACCAGAGGTGTGATCTACTATGAATGGACCTTAATAAAATTTGACAACAACGTTGTGTCAGATAGGGACCAAAAATTTTTTTATCAATTTTATTACTAGTTAATCTTGACAACGGTAGCTGGAACGCTACCGAAACGTCGAAATTAAAAATAAAAAACATTATTGTGGTTTGATTCCCAAAAGAATAAGAAAAAAGAATGTACTTGTCAGTCAGACGACGGAGTGAGCGCTTCTCGTGGTGCGTTTGTGAATTATTTTTAATTTTTGTTTTAAATTTGGCTAGTAGTAGAAAAAATTGTTTATACACCATGGTGTTGAAGACATTTATAAACCTCGCACCTCATTTCGCTCGGAGCAACGACCCTCGCGAAAAAATCTTGGTGATCGGTCGATAATAATAGGCTTCACCACCTTGGTGTATAATATAGGTACTATTACATGATAATGACATTATTCTAGCTTGAAAAATTGTGGGGAAAAACTAACTAACCTCAACCAAGAAATATAAATACAATGCTTTTATTCTTTTATTATATTGAAACGTCAAACTGTAAACAGAAATGAAGAAAACACTCATATATTATAGACTTCGACAGACATTTCAGTAAGTGGCTAACTTCATATTCAGGTTTATGACGTTTTTGTAGTGAAAGCTAAAGACATTAATTCGGTTTAAAATGTTTTAAAATTAATTTCTGCAAAGTACTAATAGGTATATTTTAATAAAACATCAAAAACTGGATATCGGTTTAACACCCTATTGTTTATATATTTCATATTTAACTGAATTTACACATTCTTTGAACCATAATTGTTGTGTCTTTCTGCGTTTGTACAGCAATCTATCCTTCTACGAAAGAAAAAAAACTCGTAGCTGGATAAAGGCCGGAAAGAGGCGAGTAATAACGTATCATGTGAAACAGTAGGTTTCATTTAACTAGATTGGCTGTCGTATTTTCTAAAAGCTTACACATCAAATAGTCAAAAGTTTCATTCAATGAACTTGTGATTAATGGTTGTATGCCTCTCTTTCGTAGACTGTAGGATTTTATCCCGAAAAAGTCCGCATAACCTGATTGTGATAGCGGTGAATCAAACCGATTTGTTTAATTAATGACTTTTATTTTCAATTTTCGAATGACATGCGAACGGGCTTGGGCGAGGATTCCATTTTTTTTGCTTCTGAAATTAAATTCGAAAAAATTTTATACATCTTCTTTAGTAAAATGTAAGAATATTTCTTCGACTAGGCATCTGGCCGTGAGAATTTAATAATAAAACTTTATAAAGCCCTCATTGTACAATAAACAGTATACCTAATAGTTCCGTAGTAGGTGAAATTTAGAAACTGAAACATGAATTATGACTCCATTATCACTTGCCTCTTATTGATGGTACAATATTCAAATCCCATTTGAGAAATAGCTCTCCACAAACGTGTTCGGCTACAAACAATTCCCATTTCGTCTTTAATATTTTATATCCTTTTGCATTTGATCAACACATTTTTAGCTACCATTTTATCGTTTATGTATTGGCTTATTAATAATGTACTTTACTATGGATATTAGGCTTTTAGTCAACTTTCTGTGATTTCCAGAACCCACTGGAATAGAGGGATATGGAATAGCAGATGAACTAGCAAGGAAATACCTTTTAGGGGGCCAGAACCCTTTTGCGGAATCAGCTCCAATGTAATATTGGAAGAAATAGGCAAAGCAAAGCAAAGCAAAGCAAAGCAAAGCAAAGCAAAAAGTCCTGGCCATTGTAAAGATCTAGTAGGGCTTAGACAGTCAAAGTAAAACTGCGCTAAAAGTTTTACCAGACACCTGAAACTGAAAAAGCTAAAAATGGTGGACGAGGAAAAATGTTGATTCTGTGGCATCCACATACTTGCGAATTGCATAGCAATTCAAACTCTTAGGACACATCACCTAGAAGGTTATTGGACAAAAGAGGAACATCTTCATAAGCTTAAGCCTGCAGATATCCTGAAATTCCTCCGGGAAATGGGACTGAAGGAGCAGCTAGTCTCTGAGACTTCCTCGGGAACGAATTGAAAGTGAGAGGGCACCATTGATATTTTAGGTCACCTGGAGTGGGTTTTGGTCTTGAATCATAAAGTCGAAACGGAATATCTTGGAGCAGAGTAGTTAGTAACGTCAGCTATTGTACAGACAAAGCTAGTCAAGTACAAACGCGAGTCTTAAAAACCCCACTACCCACTGAATTCACTTAGTCATACAGACAGGTACGAACTCTAGTCAGTGTCAGTGCTGGTGTAATGATAGTGTGAGTTGCGTTCAGTGGCAGAATGTGCTTTATATTCTATATTTTACTTTCGTTTCTCCTTATACAGTGCTATTCAAAAGTCCCCTCCAAGTCAATTTTTTGTCAACTAACCAGAGGCGGACTGAAAAATCTTCAATATTTAAATGTGAAATAATAATTTTGGTATTTATTTAATTTATCCGTCAAAATTAGTTTAAACCCAAACAAAATTAATACGGCTATGTAGCCAATGTCAATGCCTTTCAAACGGGATATCACTTGCCATAAGATCCCATTTAAAATTATTGGCCAGAGTGGCACTGTGACGTCATCTATTTTACTATTACGTTACCTGTTACCATTCGTAGAGAAGTTTACTACACTTTATTTTCACCCTCCAAATTTTATTAATGTAAGTGTAGCCGTTCAAAAGATACGAGGGGGAAAGGGACTTTTGAATAGCACTGTATATTAGTGTATATATCGAGCTGCAATAAAAAAAAGGAGCAGTTAATCAAAAAATAAATACGTTTCCCACAAGGTATATGATACAATGAAACCCAGGGTAATTAAACATTGCGTTAGGTGCTAATAAAAACAGACATCCTTAAATTTTATAGTATTGTTCTTAGAACACGATTACAAAACGGCTGTTATATTGCAACACGTTTAACGTACTATTCAGTTATCATAAAAGTCTGTATCTTTTACCCAACTTAAATGTACGACAATGTTACCATACGTGCGGGAAATTCATTTTTCCTAAACGGACATTATAATTTTATTACAGAACGTATCAAATAAAGAATTTGCAGTAACTGTAAGGGTTTTTCGTATAATAATCCTAACATTTATGTTATACAGGGTGCATGGGGCACTATGAACGAACTATTCTCTGGCGTCTTAACGGCAAATAAAATTAGAAAAAATAAGACGTAGAATTAAGTAGATTACCTAGGAATATAATTTAAAAATATTTTGAAATATACAGGGTGCTCCAAAAAAGCGTGCCGTATCAAAGTTAGATTCCTTTAAATGGAACACCCTGTATTTTATCACATTTTTGAATTGTACTATTGAAAACAATGTAAGTTCATTAACATTTCCCTATACCTATCTAGTTCAGTTTCCAGGATAAATCGATTTTACATAATTTGTAGACCCTCCGAAAAAATACAATAACTTCAAAATAAAAACGAATAACCACATTTGCTTTACACCATCTCACTAGAAGCTTTTAACATTCCGTTTCCAATATTTACTGGTATGCTATCATATACAGGGTGTTTTTAATATGACAGTATAACACTAACCATTTAATACATAAATGTATGGCTTAATTTAAATGGAACACCCTGTATTTGTTGGATCTGTTAAACGTGGGAATTTATTACCTTTCAATTGGTATTAGGGTTGCCTATATCTAACTCTGATAGTTTTCGAGAAATTTTGAATTTGTTTTTTAATATTCAATTATTTGCTGAAATCTAGTTAGGGACGCTGGACACTTGAGCGAAAATTCTCAGAAATCAACATGGCTTCTCTAATAATACAGGACAGTTGAGCGAAAATTTATTTTCGATGTTGGGTCAGTCAAGCGAAGAGGTAAAATTTTACCTGTGTTAGAAAATGAAAGAAAAGGTCAATTGATAATATAAAATCTATTTATTATAATAATGGCTTACAATTTTTATGAAATTTAACCTAGTTATTCTATTTTGTTTATATAAATCAATTGAGTTTTTCAAATATTTTTCTCGATCAATATATTTTCTTCTTTTATTATTCGTCTGATTAACACTATATATTTTGATATAGG
Source organism: Galerucella calmariensis (assembly GCA_910591675.1). Lineage (NCBI taxonomy): Eukaryota > Metazoa > Arthropoda > Insecta > Coleoptera > Chrysomelidae > Galerucella > Galerucella calmariensis. The sequence continues at coordinate 126,931 of CAJUYG010000923.1, read as the reverse complement.
TGTGCAGTTGTACGTTTTTCAATATTTCAACGAATTTAAATATATCGGGATGCGAGTTATAAAAACTTGAATTAAAGTGGCTATGAAAAGACTCGCATGCATTAGTTGTTCGCTCAGTAGAACTACTACAAAGAGCCCAAATTGAGGAATGAAACATTGCCTCTTCTGATATAAAAGTGTCTACCAAGTAATCTACGTATTTGGTGACTCTTTCGTCATTCGGCATAATGGACATTAAATCTTCTACGAAACAATCTCCAACGTCAAATGAATCGCTTCCCGACCAACTGACACAGATCAAAGTGTAACTAAAATATCATTAAATATCAATTTGTTGTTCTGTTTTCTTAGAAAATTTTCAACTATTCATTAAATTTTAATCCCTCGTTTTCGCTCAAGTGACCAGTACCCTTTTAGTGGGAATGAATATACCTGAGAGGATTTCTACAACGTTCGCTCAAGTGACCGGACCCGCTAGTTAGGTACCTATGACATGATTCTCCGATGGAAAGTTTTTAAAAATTTAAAATTTGTTATTTTGACAGTAAGTGCTTTGTTGTATGATTTATTATTGATAAATTAAAGGTCTCTTAAATCAGAATTTTATTAAGGATAAGTTCACTCAACGGCGTAAGGGACCTATGGATTACTCTTCGATCACGGGACACCACTCCATACTCCGTTCTCTCTCTTTTCTCAATCACTTACAGCGACCAAGCCAAAGCTTATCTTATTAATGAATTTTTTTTCAAGATATATTATCGAAAACAAACATTAAAAAATCTATAAAAACCTCTAATTTGTATACTCTAGTCCTTTTTTAATCTAGAACGAGTTATTTTTAAAATTTCTCACAAGTTTTTGTTTAGTTAGGTTAGTATGTTATCTCGTGACGTTACACTGCCGAGGCCTCTGTGACTTACAACGTCGTTCGGATGAGTATTTCATAGGCGGCCAGTGCTGTGCTGCGATCCAACTAAAGTACCAGCGGTGAATTTGCGAATCAAATAATTTATTACAGCTTATATTTTTACGGGTTTTCAGTATTATTTTTATAGTTTATAAGTATTTTTTTGCAATGGATACCTTTAAAAAGAAGAAAACGGGTATTGTGTGTGTAGTTCGTGGATGTAACAATAAATATTTTAAAATAATGATGGAAAATTATACCTTTTTCCAAAGGATTCAGAAAGGTGAGAAACTGTTAGTATAATACTTTATTATTTGATCTTCATATTACATTCATGAGCCTTAGTTTCATGCATTGATTTAATTTGTTGTTTTTGTTTCAAAGCTAAAGTTTGGCTCGAAGCGTGTGATAGGCCTGACTTGATGCCAAAACTATAAACTATACAATAGTAGTCATCGTTTATGTGGTGCTGATTTTTAACCAGACATGATTATGCAACCTCATAAAAGAAAACTTCTTTTAAAAAAGGCTATTCCAACAATATTCCTTTCATCAAATACTGTAATGCCTGAAAACTTTCAGTCAAATGATTCATTGGAAAAGAATTTTGTTCGCTACTTTTGTGGTTATTTAATTGTAACATGTTCGGAAATTCATACATGCAGCGTATGTGAGACGTATTCACAAGCGGATCAGAATATAGACGATTCGTCTTTATATTGTTACCTTAGAGCTTATGAAAATACGAATAAGGATACTTTTGGAAACTTGAATATGCCGCATGAAAATTTTGTACAATATATTATCTCATTATTAGTAACATTATTCCAAATGACTTTTGAGAAAGTTGCTACGGAAGATAATATTGTTGAATCACTTATAAATATTAGTCAAACAACAGAGCTTGTACATCCTTGTGTTGATTTTCTAATAAAATATTTAATAAAACTCTTCTTCAGGCTACGACTATATTACATATTAAAATTTGTCAATAAAAATTTTAAAAATCATAACAAAATGAAAATTGTAATATGGAAAAACCAATAAATATTTGGTATAAGACTATTGTTTCATTCACTCATCAGTGTACTGTTCTACAATATTTAAGAAAAAACATTCAACATCTTCAAGTCATTTTAAAACTTATGCCACCTACGTCTATGGTAAAATGAATCGTAAAGCGATCCGTTCAAGGTCATCAAAAGCTCTGGCAATTTATGAATGCAATTTATAAGAGTTATACTACTGATTCGTTCTTATACTGTGATTTAAGTATCAAAAGACTTGTACATTATTTAAAATAAAATTATTTAGCTAATTCTGGCAGCCTTACCATTAGTATGAATTAGATTATTTAACAGCAAAACTTAAATCTCCCTTAAATCTTCGCGTTCTAATTTACTTAAACCCCTTTTTACGTTTTTCATGGAGTTTCCAGCGTTAAAGGGATTTCAGATGTGACAACTTAATTTGAGACTTCACCGGGAAGCGTTCAACTCGTAACGCTACTTTTACAAGTTTCACGCTATGCTTTATACACTTTATGAATAACATAAAACAATATATCACCGCGCTAGACCAGGAAATCCACTGCAACACACGCATTTGCTTAATTGTATTATAAAGTAGTCGACGCCAATGAAGAAGAGAATTTTAAATTTCAATAAATTATCATTTTTTTAAAATTCTGTCTTCTCAGAAAAAAAAAAACTATTAGCTAACCGAAATTACTGGTAAGTTGTAGAACGACTAAACTTTTTTATAACGACAGTTCAGAATAATATCAAATCAAGTCTAAAGTGTTCAAGAGTTGGGAGTACCATAAAGTACCAGTACCAAAAACTTGGTATAGTCAAATGCAGTCTAATCATGCGGGTCATATGATACAACAAAGACACCGTTTTCGTTTTCTTTTATTGCGTTTAATATACTTCCAAATAAAATCCGTAATATGAATAAGTCAGACTAATGCAATTTTGACGGGAGAAAAAAGGATATATTATTCAATTAGTATTCAGCGATTCTAAAAAGTCTTTCACCAGCGAAGTTTTTATTTAAATGTCAGTTCTGTGACTTTGACAATTTAAAGTGACAATATGAATAATAAGAAGCAATTTTCCGGTATTTTGCATTCTCAAGCAGAAAAAAATGGTACTTAATCTGATAGATTATTTCGAGAATGAATGATAAAGTGGAAATTCGTCAACCAGTGTGCAGGAAACATCAACCATCATTATTTTCTCCGTCTATATTTATAATCTCACATTTTGGTTACCTCTGTGTCTACTGATATGATACATATGGTGAGTGACCTTTGCACCCGCACGATAAGAGCGCTTTTGACTATAGATGAATGACTAATAATAATATACACCAAGATTATTGACCGAGCGGAATAGTTTTTTCACTGATGTCAGTTTTCGATATATTATTTACGTACTCGTTATGTCATCAGTCATTTTTGGTTGAGCGCGAATTTTGGGCTAATGGCATTTTTATTACAATAATTTTAAAAGCATTCGACACAATCCCTAGAACAAAAGTATGAAGAGGCCTGAAAGAAAGATGCATAAATAGCAAAATAATAAGAGTCATCCAAGATATATATAAAACAAATACTAACTATGTAATAAAAAATCAGATGGATTCAAAACAGAAATGGGATTAAGACAAGGTGGAGGACTAAGTCCAACCCTATTTAATGTACACATGGATACTATAATAAAGAAATGTGAAAGAAAAACCAAAGCCATGTTCGTGGGCTATAAAAATTTAGAAATAGTGGTAATATCTGAAGGAGTCTTTGCTGATGATGTGGTATTAGTGGCAGGAAACGAGAAACAACTACAAGATAACTTAAATATATGGAAAGAAGCACTGGAAGAAGAAGGAATGAGAATAAATATGCATAAAACAAAAATATTGATAATAGGAGATCAAAATATTGAAACTAAAATCAAACTAGACAATATTCCAATAGAACAAGTGAAAGAATTTAAATACTTAGGAGTAACTTTAACACAAAATGGAAAACAAGATATTGAAATAAATGAGAGAATAGATAGAACAATAAAATTATATTATGCAATGAACCAAAAATTTATCAATAAAAAAGAAATCTCTAATCAAACGAAAATTAAAGTTTTTAATACCATATATAGACCTGTATTAACATATGGATGTGAATCATGGACTCTGTCAAACTCACAAAAAAGTAAAATCCAAGCCGCTGAGATAAAGTACCTGAGACGAATTATAGGAGTAACAAGGAGGGACAGAGTTCGGAATACAAGTATAAGAGAAGAATTGGGGGTTGAACCAATCTTGAAATTTATTGAACAACGACAATTAAGTTGGTGTGGACATATACAACGAATGAGTAATAGCAGACAAGAAAGAAAAATATACGAAGCAAAAACACAGCTAAAAAGACAAAGGGGAAGACCCAGGCAAACATGGAATAAAGAGGTGGGTAAAATAATACAACAAAGAGGGAAGACATGGAAAGAAGCAGCTATATTAGCAAAAGACAGAAGAGCATGGAGAACGTTTATATATGAAAATTAAAATTAAATGTAAACCCGACACCTAACGGTAAAAGGGTGTATGATTATATGATATATGATTTTATCTTGATAGGTAATTTCAAGAAGAAAATAGCCAACTGAGAAGTTATTCACCTAGGTCAATAATGGACAAGTTCAAATATTTTGAGAATTTTTGGGGATAGCAGTTCAATAAAAACGTTTGCAACATATTTGGTATACCCGGGGGATTGTCTTTACATATTTGCTGCTTGAAATAACCTATCAAAATTAAATTATTTGAATAAAAACGTCATTAGTTTAAAATTCGCGCTCAACCAAAAATGACTGATGACATAACGAGTACATTCATAATATATCGAAAACTGACAATGTACTTGTCAGTCAGACGACGGGGTAAGCGCTTCTCGTGGTGCGTTTGTGCATTATTTTTAATTTTTGTCCTAAATTTGACTAGAAGTGGAAAAAGTTGTATAAGTATACACCATGGTTTTAAAGACATTTATAAACCTCGCACCTTATAAAGCGGGCTTTCTACGTATGCAACTATGCATGCAATTACGCGTGCAACATGACAACGACAAACTCAAGCAACTGTGCTTACCATTTGAGTCTTATCTAAATGTTGTTTCCATTTATGCCCCTATTTTTCAAAAGATATTGCCTCTCTTTATGTCGATATTTGTTTAAAACTTTGATGTTGGTTGTGTTGCTCGTTACAATTCATTTGAACCTTGTTTTTTTAAGCTAAATAACTTTATATTTTTTGTGTTGTGTTGTTTTATCTTTAAGCTTAAAGTGAGGCTTTTAAACTTGTAACGTTATATTTTCAAACTCTGGCTATGTGTTTTAAGCACTCTAAACAACACAAAACACAAAACAATATATCGTTACTGATGTAGTTTAGAACAAAAGTAAAACATGGCTGAATTCCTACAAATTGGACATTAACGTGACGAGAACGAAAACTGAATTTACATGGTTTTTAGAATTATTGTATAAATTGCATTACAAGAATATTTATTACACGGTTTTCATGAAATAAAATGAAATCATGCATTAATCACGCATCACAGATATTATTATAATCTATGAAATTGGAAATTATCATAATCAGACAGGGGCTTTTGTTACGCCGATACGGATATCTGACTGTGAATAACGAACCAGCTATAGTGGAATTCAAATTCAGATGGCAGTACACGAGTTGTTATCGTTCCAATGTTTAGATTACGCGCAAGCGTGACCTATCAATCGGGGGAAATTACAGCATTCAAAATACGATGTTAACGTACCTTTCGTAGCGGCAATGTGTCTTTTTCTAATGTCCCACTGACAGCTCTCGTCCGGTCTGTACTCTGTTGTTTCCGGTCAATTATTATTTATGAGAAGTGAATATTAATCTTATTGTTATATTTATTTAAATAATACAAAAATTTGTCCGGATACACGGAAAAACATGAGCATTCCAAGTACCTATCATAGTGACGTCATTTTGGAATAGTATATTGAAATTATATATAAAAATCATGCCCTTTTGACATATTTTTTACCTGCTCTTATCTATCGACACAAACATAATTAATGATGTTCCTATTCTTATCCCGAAACGTTCTTTTGAGGATAATTTAAAGCGACTTATGAAAAGAATATTCCAGACTCTATATCAGAGATCATTAGACAGGAATTGAGAATCTTTAATAGCTAATGCTATTGAAGATATTCTTGCATTGTGATTGGTTGTTGAAGTCTCGTAAAATTCTCTAACGAGCTCTTTTATTCCGTATGATGTTCCTTGTCCTCGAGCTCCTTGATATTTGTATAATTTTTTAAAAGCCAAGGTTATGTTCTTGAGTGTACAAAGATTTATTTTTAACGAAACGATATTCTTTTGATGGAAATATAACTGGGCGGCAATGATTTTAAGCGATTCTTATTTGTGTCTCCGACATGCTAATATGGCGTGCTGCGCCTCGACTGTAGGAGTGTTAACTCAACTTTTTTGGATCGGTGACGATACAATTAGATCATGAGCATGGGATAAAATTATTAAAAGGAATTCATTTATTGATGGACATTTCCTTTTATCTAAGAAGTAGAATGACATTTAAGCTCACCATCAAGGACGTACGATAAAAATTCGGCTTTGTGGCAGAATAGCGTCAGTCAAAATAGCGCTGCAGAAAAACAGCGGCAGGCACAGTAGTGCTGGACAAAAACAGCGCAGGACAAAATAGCGCCGCACAAAAATAGCGCAGAGCAAAAAAAGCGGCGGACAAAATAGCGCTGGACAAAATAGCGCTGGACAAAATTGCGGCTGACAAAATAGAGCTGGACAAAAACAGCGTCGGAGAAAATAGCGCCGCACAAAAATAACTATGATTCATTATTTTACTACTCATAAAAATAGAATATAATGGCGAACTAGCATAATTAGGAATGAAATATTTTTCATAAATAATAGTCATAACAATAGTTTCCATAAGTCGATTCAACATCGCTTCCCGACCAGCTGACAGAGATCAAAGTATAGAAAACTGGAATATCATCAAAGGCGGACTCATGCAATTTTCATCATTATTACATTCTCATCATATTATCATTCATATTAACACTAGAAAAAGTTAATTACTATCGTTTCCCATATTTTGATGGTCAAGTATATTTCAACCGGCGTTATTTAGTCGCAGTGCTATTTTGTCCGACGCTGTTTTTGTCCTGCGCTATTTATCTATCGCTATTTCGTTCTGCGCTGTGTTTGTCCAGCGCTATTTTGTCCACCGCTGTTTTGTTTTGCGCTATTTTGTCCAGTGCTATTTTGTCCTGCGCTGTGTTTGTCGAGCGCTATTTTGTCTGACGCTGTTTTTGTTCTGCGCTATTTTGTCTATCGCTATTTTGTCCTGCGCTGTGTTTGTCCAGCGCTATTTTGTCCGACGCTGTTTTTGTCCTGCGCTATTTTGTCTATCGCTATTTTGTCCAGAGCTATTTTTTCCGCCGCTGTTTTAAACTAGCGCTATTTTTTCCGCCGCCCTTTTGAGGATATCGACAAATTGAACTTAAAAAGATAAATTTGAAATAGGATATAGAAGGCATGATTACTTGTATTAGTCTCTTGAGATTGGTAAAGAAGTAAAATACTAGGCAAAACGAGAGATTATTTGAAATTATTTGACAGATGTTGGAAAACATGCGAAGCAATATATACTAGAGCTCGAAGGACTCGAGTTGCTTTTTGCGAAATGTCAACAAGTTTGAGAAAAGGCTTGGAGAATTATTATCTAATTTATCGCACTCTTGTGTGGTATTTGATAGATTATTTTTAACGTTACAATCAAAATTTCCATAGTATATTAAAGTATAAGTGGATATTAAGGTCTTTAAAACACGCGCGATTTTTGGAGCACGACGGCGAAGCCGGAGTGCTCGAAATAGAGC
>CAJUYG010000923.1:95789-119031 GCA_910591675.1 Galerucella calmariensis | reverse complement strand
TTGTCATGGAAATGAGAAAAACATAAACTAATTTGTATTTTGATGGAAGTTCAACCTTATAGAGTTCTGTGAATGTCAATAGTATTAATTTAAATACCATTTCCTAAGATTTGAAAAATGGAAATATTAATATTTCAAACAATACCAACGGCACTTTCCATTTTAATTTATAAATTTGACATTGTTAAATATCGTTCGAATAAAAGTTTTGACGTTACAAACTACTCCTGTCAGATCAATAATAAAAAAATTGACATTTAGACATGATTTAGACCATAGATTTAGACTTCGTTTCTCGAGTTGTTGATGTTGCCACGGTAACTTTAAAACACGCGCGTGCTAAAAAGTTCGATATAAACACGCTGAGGCGTGCTTTAAATAGGTAAAATGGTTCACCAATAAAAAATGATATTTCATACTTTTATTACAACAAATTTATATCACTCGACTCAATAAACAAAATTCATGTTACCAATTTCTTGAAAATGCATCAGATCAAGACAATACATTGTCATGTGGTTGTTATTCAATAAAAACAATCTACATTTTAATAACTCTCAATGGAATAATGTAAATATATGAATTACTAAAATTGAAAATTTCTATTGGTTTCGACGAACGTCAAAAAATAATCAAGTCAATAGTTCATCAAGTCAAAACTACCCAAAAATAATCCCTAACTTTGATAGAAAAACAACTGCCACTTCACTTTGTTCATGGATGAACAAAAAAAATAGATATAGAATAAAATTAAATATTTGGAAGATACATATTTGAGAACGTGACTATAGTCTTATTCCATATACGTACATTTTACTTTATCTTAACGATTTGTAGGATCTTTTAATTGGATTTCGCAAAGAAGGTTAACAAAGCGAGGTCATTCAAACACCGCAAAGCCAAGTTTATATCGAATTCCGCTAGTTTTTACGACATACAGGTTTTTACATTTTCACTAGATACAATCATTTCTATCTGATAAAAATAGTTTTCAAAATGTGTGCCACTTAGTTTCCTCACATATATTTTTTAAAATAGATCTGAAGAAAGCTGCCATTTTGTAACACTGTCTGTGAAGCTCTTAATATGTAACTCTTGAGCCTGATCTCATTTGCGTTGCGTTGCTAGGGATAGGTGAACATTACCAGCAAAAGCTGAGCAAGTGTATACTTGAGATAATGATAATAATGATACATTTTCACAATCTATATCTTTACCACTATTTTTAACTTCCACATACTTAAAACTCACCTTTTATCAACTGTTCTAAATATCTTCCGACGTTCTCCTTTTGAAAGAACTCCAAACCCGCCTCTGTGCCAGCTCACGTAATTACCTAGGCTGCAAACAGAAACTCTCATATAATGATGGAAATGTTGAAAAACGAAGTGTAAAAATCGCCGGTCATTTTCTTCATTTCTCTTGCGATTTGCAATACCTGAAAGAAAAATAATACAATTATTGCTTTGATTACCTACAGGTGTTTGAACTAATGAAATTAGGATAATAATTTAAAGAAAAAAGGATAGAAGCTTGAAGTTAATGATAGAAAAAATGTATTTATTGCTGAAGATATTATCTTTGAAATATTATTGGAAATATTACCAGCACATGTGATGGTTATGTAGTTTTGTATTCCTTCAACTTTTTAGTTGTCATTTTTTGTTAATTCATTTATTAATTATATGTAATAAATAACCGTTGGATGTGGCTATAGTTTATTTACGATAAAAAGACAATGACGTTACAAAACAAAATATTGTGATGGTGCCAAGCTGTAGTTTTTTTCTTTACTTAACGAAAACTGGAAAAGTCAATTTGATGTTAGATTGACAGTTCTTATAATAATAATGAATTCAAATAGCGAATACTATTACTTACTTCTCTTACAGCAGTAAGCGGGAGAAGCGGGCCCTTATTTCGGTATTCTCGTTCAAAATAACTTAATAAAGATGTTACCATCTCTTGACATTTACTGTTCAGCTGCTTCGGCATTTTATTAACTACACACTGTAGATTCGCCCAAATAATTATTGATGAAAATAATTGTTTTTTAATCTCAAAGAGACAATGAATTTAAAAGCACCAAAAAAACTTCTAAATGTTAGACGATGATCGAATGGCAATAAACGTCAAAACAAACTGGGGAATTTTACCAGTTGATCTGACAACGTCTCGAAGTTTTGCCAATCCATTAGCTCTAAATTGCCCTGACTGTTGAGGATAAATTGTACTTACCGCTGGTAAATTCATATTTATTCTGATAAGCAGGAAAGTTACTAAAAATGATATCATCAACTTTTTATCGTAAAAATCCTATATATTTGTTAAATTGTATTAGTTTATGTATCAAAATATCTACATGCCGTTTGACCTGACAAAAATTATTCTCTGTTTTTATAACTCTACTGTAATGTGTTCAAAGACATTTCTATTTTTTACTTTCAAAAACTAGCGTTATGTAGTCTTTCTTAATTCTCTAGATTTCCTGAAACTCTTAAGTCCCTCGTATTTATAAGAACCTGTATTAGAGGATTCTAGGCACCATTAGTTCTAGCACAGTTTAGAAAAGAACCAGTAGTATAACTCATACATTTCAATCATAAATTGCCAGAGCTTTTGATGACCTCGAACGGATCGCTTTACGATTCATTTTACCATAGGCGTAGGTGGCATAAGTTTTAAAATGACTTGAACGTGTTAAATGTTTTTTTTAATATTGTAGAATAGTACATTGATGAGTGAATAAAACAATTATTGTCTCATACAAAATATTTATTGGTTTTTCCATATTACAATTTTTATTTTGTTATGATGAGATACTCATCCGAACGACGTTGTAGGTCACAGAGAGCTCGGCAGTGTAACGTCTCGAGATAACATACTGGTTCCTAATTTCCTATACTGTGGTTCTAGAACAAACGCTTTTGCATACTGGGACCGTTCGAGTTTTTCGTTTTCTGCCTTCATAACTCTACTGTTAGCTCTCAAGTTTTTTATTTAAGCGATTTTTTCTCAAGTAAAAATAAACTGAAACCATTTGCTTTTTTCTTTTCAAGGCACCGACCGTTTCATTGTTCCTATTTTCCCTAACGTGATATTTGTAATCTCAAGTTTGTTAATTAAACTTAAGACATTAGGGATACTGTAAATTTCATAGCAAATAGAAATGTCGCTCCACATTCCAAACAAAATACGATTTTTACTCAGTCTGTGTGTTTATGTACAGAAATAGGAAAATCCTTTTCCGAGTTCGCCTCAGCTTCTGTTAGTCATTAATTTCATTTCCATAATTCAGTTAATATGCAGATGAAGCTATCAAGCTTTGCTTTTTGCTTTTTCCTTTGAAATATGTTTATAGTCATCTGGCCAATATTACAGAGATGAACTAGTTTAAAAGCTCTATTATATTTCATAGTTTCCAAGACTAGTATATCCTGTAGACCTATTTTCCAGGGGAATTTTGGAATATCTGCAGAGTTAAACTCAGATGTGTCTCTTGGTTGTAGACTGCCAGAAGTATATTTGATTGTCCAAGCCATACTAGATCTTTCCAATGAAACCAAAATGTTGATTGACGTTAAAAAAATTGATGGTACATGAGACACTAATTTTAAGTTGATCACCAATGAAACAGAAGTTGCTCAATTTCGCAGATAAAATGATGATGTTGAATGACGAAAAAAAATTGAAAGTAAATAATGCCTAACTAACCAATAAATTTGGAGGTAACCTTAGCCAGTTCGTAGGGCCTTGTTACTTTATTGATATAAAGAAAAGAATTTACTTAAGCAAAACTAATAAAAAAATAGAAAAAGTAATTTTAGGGCGCCACTAATTTTCTTTCCTAAAAGAAAATCAAATTTAATGGTCAGCTAACTTTTAATCTGTTAAAAAAAATTACTTAAAGTTTCTGTATAATAAATAAAACTAATAGATTAAAAAAATGTATATAATTACAGTATTGAAATTTACATTATTTAAAAAAAGGGTTAGTAGCGAATACAAAAAAAAATATTTAGCACAATAATATAAGTTGTTTGAAAATAAAGATGATGTAGCTGTCGATGTAGGTACAACGGATTTACTGCAGGAACGGTATTTAGGAAACTTTTCAGTTTAACAGGAACTGTTTGTCACACTGGAACGGTGATCCAGAAGCTTGCTAGCCACACAGGAACTGTAACCCAGAAAAATTGTTTGTCAAACAGGAACTTGTGCCAAAGAAACGTCAGACGGTCAACGGTTTCAAGGTCAGATCTTCATTGAATCTGAGAGCATTTCCGTCCCTCTCTTTGCCAGCTCATCTCCTATTTCAGTGTGTCCTGGAATCATCAGTAGGGTGACAATGTAAGAACTCAGTGCCTTAATGAGATAATGACAATCCTCTGCCTTCTATATCTTGTAATTTTTATTTCTTAACATCCGTCTAACTTATACAACAGCCTAGTGCAGGGATGGCGAACTTCTTTTGATGTCCGTGCCACAAAATCATAAAAATTCTAACTTAAATAGGCAACGTGCCTCATAGGGTGCCGCAGCCGATTTTTGAAAATGTTCAAGGTCAAACGTGTTCAAATTGAAAGTTAGCTTCCCTATTTACCTAATTTGCAATGAAAATTTACCGTTTTTAATGGAGCAATAACCGTCTTATCAAAATTAATGTTAAACGTTTGATCAAAATTAGAGTTAAAATTAATTAAAAGATGCGAAAAGAGACTACTGACTGACGAATGACTGAAAATAAAGCGATATTGTTATGTTATTTCTTTGAATTATGGAATATCGGTAATTTTTGACATTAAAAATTGATAAGCGAAAAATTCATAGGAGGGGTAATTACCCCATTACCCGCTTTAAACCGCCACTAGCGTGGTGAAATTATACGTAAGTATAATTAAATGAACAAATAAAAGCAATAGGGTACAAGCATAAATTTTGCTATTGGTGGGAATTGACGCTTTATCAGGACTCCTAACACCTTGCATTCCTATTTTTTCAAAAAATTATAAACTCTACTTTTAAAACGACTTTAAAAATAATAAAATTTGAAAGTCCACCAAAACGCGCTTTACGTCATAAAGAGGGCTGCCCCATCCGTTGACGTCACTCGATTTGTTTACGTTCTTATTCGTGTATCACGCTCTAAGTTTTTGTGACCTTATTTGTTTCTGAAAACTTTGAAAATGGATAAAGCCGAAAAAAAACTTGGTATTAAAAGTATTGCATTGTTCCAGAGTGTAAATCAGCGTCTATTAAAACTCCAGACAAAATATTTTCTTTCAAAAGTCTTAAAATATCCTCGGAAATATCGGATATTTATGTCCACTTTTCACTTTACGTTGACTTTTAGAAATAAAAAAAAGCACACATTAACACGTAATGGTCTTTAGCAAACATATAATAGTATATTACATAACAAGAGTTGTAGGTTGCTTATTACATGCGAATAGAAAAGTTGGTAATTCTATTTATAGCCTGTAATAAGCTTACAACTCTAGTTGTGTACTATACTTTTTCTACGATCAACTTCATTAATAAAAATAAAACGCATGAATAACATGTACATTCACACTAACAGCTAGTGACAGCGAGTCTTATTAATTATTAAACGTCAAAACAACCTCTACTAACTCGTTTCCATGGTTACTCGATACCATTGACTGACTAGGCTTGGGTGATAAATTGTTGTTTTTCTAGAACAGAAGCGTAATTTTTCTTACCTACGACCCCCCCTGTAATCAGTCAATAACACACAGTCGATATCAATGTAATGACGTCTATTACGCACTGTAAAAAAAACGCACAGCTGTAAAGTAAATCGCACGGCTTCCCTAGCAACATCTTAGCAACTGTCAATAAACGTCGCCATTTTATTCAAAATTTACTATTTGGAAACATTCAATACGGCCATGTTTAACTAGGAAACGCCCAAAGGGCTAAGTATATGTATTGATTATAATTGAAAAATGGACTTTCGATTATCAACAATATATTAATAATGATTAAACGTTAGTTCTTTAATGTGCTTCTTTCATTGGTAATAGAGTAATCGAGATGGAGTTTACCAAGCACCTCTAATTATGTAACTGTTATTTCTTATGCTTCTTATGAAAAATACAAGTAGGTCGTAGGTAAAGTATAGTACGTAGCTCGTGTTGTAAAGTATTTTACGCACTCACGAAACTTTTCCATTCGTCGTAAAATGCTTCTTACCACACACGTTACGTAATATACTATTATTACGTGCTAGTCATTACGTGTCAGTATCCGCAATGATCTATTTACTTAGTAACCAAATAGTAAGTAATATGGAATTTACTAGTGTGAGAGTAGGAAAATGATATTTTTACGTCGATGAAGCAATTAATAGTTAATTAAAATACAATATAAATACAAAATGACACAGAACCTAATGCAATATCGGCCATATTGACAAAAGTAAACAAATTGTATGACATTACACGTATCATCGGTAGCGTTCGGAAATCCTCGGGTGGTGGTCGGAAAGTGCATTGAAATTTGAATTTTATTTTAAAATTTGGAAGTAATTTCCAATGGAAACTGGTTTATTCCCTATTATTATTTATTCTTGATATCAACTTTACTATGACAAATTAATATCTAAGCAAAATATGAAATATGCGTGTACTATATTCTTCTTTAAACAATTTTCTTTGCGCTGCGCGAGAGAGCAGACCGAGTCGACGCTCGCAAATCTTACTAAAATAATTTTATCTTTCTGCGTGCCATCAAAATTGTTAAACGTGCCATAGGTTTGCCATCCCTGGCCTAGTGTGTTTCACATAATATTAAATTTTTTTTATTCATGAAATAATTTTGAACATATTTTGGCACTGAACTTTCTTTAAAGTGACATCCTCCATAGTTTTCAATCTTATCTTTGTATATTGTATATAAATATTACGAGCGACCTATTTTCTTCCTAGTCTATATTGAAAGACGTTGTTGGACAAGTATACGTTTTATAATTAATTCTACATAACTTATCCAGTTTTCTATTATCTTGGTAATATGGTCGGTTGGAACGTCACTGAAAACTATGTGAAATCGCCAAACGTATATCTGGCCCGGTCTCTCGAGTTTCTGCTCTCGTTTCTTTTTTTTTCGGCACTTATTCAACCATTGTTTCCGGTACATTTGACGTGTTTCCGAGCCATATTCTTGTTCGAAACTTCTTATCGCGCCCAACTACTATTATCCCTCTATATTCCCTCTGTTTGATCTTATTTCATCCGAGGCTACCTTGATGTATCTTAAACGTTTCTCGCTTGACAATGTACTTAATTCTTTCGATCGTTTTCTCCGTTTAGTGCTTAACTATTTATTTATTATTGACTGTACATTGATGATGATTACCTACTATGAAAATATTCTCATAAATCCGATATATCATTACTGTGCGATGAAAGCAACATTTTAGACAAAAATATTTATATTCATTAAAATGAATATGAATTTAGCTGTATCAATTACGAAGGGCAGTTGGCAGTTACCGGTTGAAACAGGTTTCGACCCTATCAGGGGATTAATAACAGGGATTGTTGTGGACCCTGACAGATGCGCTTCTGACTGAATGGCGGAGTAATAAACAAATTGAATAAACTTTCATAATTAGTGAACTTTGTTAATGAAATGCTTTGTCAGTAGTGGAGAAATGTTACTTTCAAGGATTATTTTGATGAGGTTTCTGTTTTACAAATACTTAATTAAGGTGAATTTGGACTTTAAAATGTTTTACTGCAAATAATTGCCTTATTTCACACAAGCCGCGAACAATGTCAAGGATTGAAAAGTACATAGAGAAGTTTCAAAAACCAGATGTTTGATGGTTTCGAGTAAGAGATAAAACAATAGTATATTATTAACCAAGGTGGTGGAGAATAAGGTGCTAGGCTTATAAATGTCTTCACCACCATGGTGTATATACAATGTTTTCCAGTACTGTACCTCATTTAAAAACCAGGAGGAGTGATTTGAATTTAAGTTGGCAATTCTGTAGACCTCTGATTGGTCAGATTCAGCCCAATTTCACACAACACTTTTTAATATTGACATCAGCTGATAGTTTTCATTTTTGATAGTTCTGACAGATAAATAAATAATTATTGGATGAAAAATCAAAAATATTCTCAAGCAGTGGGTACATTATTACTTTACATTTTTTTTAAGTAGTAAAGTCGGCTTAGCGAGTATTAAGGGAATACTGAAGTAGAGGAACATTGTAATAACCTTTATTGGTTATTTTGATGATGTTTTTTAATGTTCGAAATCAAACCTAATAGGTTTATAAAAACCCCAAATATAATATATATTTATTGTAATAATGCGTAGTCTAATATCTTGTCTGCTATATTCTTATAATTATTGTTCCATTCGAAAAGTAACCTACTTATCCAAAATCCTAGCCTAAGCAATATTGCATATTAATTAATTACATATTTATATTTAAATACTAAAACATATCATACATAATGTATAGGGTGTGACACACTATTGTAACTATAGGGTGTCACACACTACAACATTATATAGTGCAGAAAATATTGATGGAATACCAGGACTTTTGAAAAATTGTGATGAGTGAATAAAAAATGTCGTTCGAAGAACAAAAATGTTATCTGTGCTGGACAAAATTTTGCAAGCTTCAAAGAAACGTTCAGACTTTCTTGAAACAAATTGAATTTATCTGTGTCACCTTTTGACAAGTCAAATGTAGGTACTATTTATTTGTTATATACATATATGGGAAGAAATCGTCAAAGTTCATCGGAAAAACATGCCATGGAAGATATAAAACAATATAAAAAAGAATGGGTTTGGTCATTGATTAAAGTTTGGTAGAAAATACATTATTGGTTTTTGGAGTTAAAAAGAAGGAAGAAGGTATCTCAGAAGTATTTGAAAAGTGGTTTATTACACTTAATCGGGCAACATAAAGATAACTGTTGGAAATGCTTAAATTAATACTGCATATTGCTCTACAATGCTATTAGTTTTGTAGTATCGTTATTGCCAGAACATATTATCAATTGTCATATTCTTTTCAATTTAATTGTAATAAATATAATTAAAGTAACTCACTATCTGTAATTCTCCACCATCAACAATGGCCATAATTTGTTTGTTGTCGATGTGAATCTGAATCTTCTTATGTTTGAATAAGAAACGAAACAGGAAAAAGTCTTAAATTTTGTTTAATGCGTAGGTACATCTGAAAAATATACTGCAGATCAGAGGAGAAATCGACTTATGACTAATGTCTTTGCTATCAAGGCATATTTAATATATTTGGAACACGACTGTTGACTACGTTTTCGGAACACACCCTTTAGTAACTAATCTGGTAACTTTTAGTGGTGTGAGTAAGGCTTTTCAAATTACTCCTCCTGGTTTTTAAATGAACTATAGCCAAATTTAAGACAAAAATCAGAAGTAATTCAAAAACGCACCACGAGAAGCGTTTACCCCGTCGTCTGACTGACAAGTACACTGTCAGTTCTCGATATATTATGAACGTACTCGTTATGTCATTGGTTGGGCGCGGATTTCAAACTAATGGCATTTTTATTCAAATAATTTGATCTTGCTAGGTAATTTCAAGCAGCAAATATGTTAAAGACAATCTCCTGGGTATATTAAATTATGCTGCACAAGTTTTTGCTGAACTACTATCCCTGAATGAATTCTGGAAATATTAGAATTTGTTCATTATTGACCTAGGTTAATAATAGAAAATGATTAACCACTTATAGAGGAATTCAACTTCTCAGTGTACTAGAAGAAGCAATAATTGTTAACTTCACAGCTAGTAGTGGAAAACAATATTCTTATACCACAGCAGTGTGAAAACTAGTCACTAGCCCGTACAAACCATAGTATGACCCGTGAAAAGCTGACCACAGTAATACAAACACAAACGCATACACTGGCTACAATGTACAGGGTTATTCATTATAAATGTCCCAGCCCTTCCCATAGTTATTATTCCATAAACAAAAAAATGTTTGGAATAAAAGTTGTGTGGTTATAAACTAATTATATTATAACATCAACAAAAGTACAGTGGCGTGCCTAGTTTAGGGGACACAAAAAAATTATTCGTCTTTCCAAATGAGACACCCTGTATATTAATGAATTTTTGAAAATATGTTTTTCTTCTGATTTCAAAGATATACCATATCACACTCCTGTCTTACACCGTTCTTAAGTTGAATAAAAGTTTTGGTCAACATTTAATTAAAATTACAAATGATAAATAGCGAATACAGCAAGGATAACTTTACAACTATCAATAAATAATAACTTATAAAAGTTATTTTATTTTTATTTTCAATACATAATTGAAAACGTCTAATTATATTTTGAATTGCATCAGAAAGGGCTCGATTGTTTACATTCAGATTATTTATTTCTATCTTCTGTATGTTCCTTGTGGTATATTATTCATTCTTTTTTTAATTTCTTGGGAAATTAAACCACAATATTTTTAAATTCTTTATTTCAACGTTTCGGTAGCGTTCCAGCTACCGTTGTCAAGAAAAAATAAGTAGAAATTAATTTTTATCCCTAACTGACACAACAGAAAAAATTTGACAACTAGACAATCAAAAATTATTTTGAAGTTTAAGACTGCAAAATTTTGTTATCAAATTTTTATTAAGGTCCCTTCATAGTAGATCATATCTGTGGCAAAATGTGAAATGAAATATTTCATTTTATGACATTCCAACGATATGATAGTCTACTAGAAATGTATCCAGTAAAGTGCACGTTCCAGGAACGGTTTTTATTGGGATAGCGCGTTTTTTTCGCTTATATTGGAAATGTTGTTAATAAAACGCGTTTCTTGATAGTTTTTTTGTGTATGAATATTTAAGTTTTTGGAATATGTATACTCAGTTTTGTGATTTTGTGTATTGAAATGTGTATCGATTAACAACTATTCAAATTATAAATCATAAGAAAACCTGGATAAAAACTTATGATGTTATCCTGATAACGCAGGTAATTGATTATTGGAAATTTCTCTTTCTAACATTGGTAACCAAATTTGACTACATTCGGCTGAAATAAAGAATTTAAAAATATTGTGGTTTAAGTTCCCAAGAAATTACAAAAAGAATGAATATTTATTTCTAATTGAATTCGGTCTTTAATGACTTGAATACAGTCGTTATTATTATTTATCAAGTCTTTTGAAATCCCCCCAAAAAATGAGTCCAAAGGAGATAGATCCGGACTGTTATTATTCTCCATTATTCCCTATCCAGACTTGAAATACATCGTTCAAATGTTCTTCAACAGCGGAGCTGCCCCATACTGCATCCAAATCATATCCTGAAGTTGAACGTCCAAAAAATTCTCCACAAGAATATTTTCAACTTCAGGAAGGATCCTTTCCAGATAGGTAACTCCAGTTAAGTTGAAATGATAAAATATGGGTCCAACAATTTTGTTTCTGTCTTTGATAATATTGACTTCTCAATATTTATAGTAACTAGTTTGATTTACTATGTTTATCCTTCAATATCTTAAGAACTGTCTAAGACAGGGGTATGATATGGTATAATTTTTAAATCAAAAGGAAAAATTCTTTTCAAAAATTCAATAATATACAGGGTGTCTCATTCAACAAAACGAATAATTTTTTGTGTCCTCTAAACTACGCACGCCACTGTACTATTGTTGAAGTTATAATAAAATCAGTTTAATAACCACACAACTTTTATCCGAAACATTTTTTTGTTAATGCAATAATAACTATGGTAAGGCCTGGGACATTTATAATGAATAACCCTGTACTACGCCGGAACAAACAATATAATATTATTAACCACTTTATTTTCCATCATACCTCGTAGGTGAAGATATATGAATACTTTCTTAAATATATTTCAATCAAACAATACAAAGAAATCACTTGATTGTGGATAAAACCTAATTTTCAAAACGATTCTAAACACACCCAAACACAATTATATTTTTGAACTTGAATATTTTGTAAAATCTGTCGTCTTGTAAAGTTAATTTGAAACCTCATGGGTGCTACGTCACAAATGTGAAAATGACCAAAATCGGTACAACGCGGCAAAACGGCATGTATAGCAGTAAAGTTAAAAACATCGTCATTTGAAGTTGAGTTGTTGAGTTGTTTGGTCATTTGCACATCTGTGACGTAGCACCCATGAGGTTTTAAACTAACTCTACATAAAAATCTACTCCTCTATCTATTCCAGAATTCCCAGGAATTATCCTACCAGCTCTACTTTTATAATGTGCTTTCAACTCATCCAACTTTAACTTTATTTTTTATTGAACTGATTGAAGTCCCAAGAAAAATATCAATCGAACCTCGTGCTTTCATCTCATCCTGTATATGATGATGAAATATTAACATTTTTGACAAAATCCCTTGATTTAAAGTTGGCTGTGTAAACAAACTTGGAACTGTGAATTGTACGTCCCGAGAAGTGATAAAACAGAGAACTTTGACAGACCGCAAAATCTTATTGGTTGAATAAAATATTCTTTGATTACGCTTTAACCCTAGATAGCCTCATTAGCATGCATACAAATAAAGGAAATTTGGAGAGTAAGGGGACAGTTAGAAATGAAATTATTCAACGGAGTAGTCGATTTGGGAGAGGATTTTAAATATCATGATTCAACGAAGACAATGAGGTTGGTTAAAATACGATCATTCTGTGAATACTCGTAGCTAGAAACAGTTAGGATTCCTTCAACGGTTAGTGTTAGTTATTGGATATTATAACCGTACATAAACTTGTCGTTGGCGCTTTCATGTCGTGGTTATAAATACTTGCCGAAAAACGGTTGCTGAAAAACACCTGCATCGTTTATACAGGGATCGTGCGATACACTAGCTTCATAGATTGTAAAATTATAGATTGAGGGTGAAATTCATAGTCGACACTTGAGGGTCACTCATACTTCACTCACCCTCATTGTATGCAGAGACACTTAACAGGCGAAAAGTGAGGTTGAGTTTGAGTGTAACTTGAGTGAAATATGAGTACAGATTCCAGCTCCCTTGAGTGAAGATTTCCAACCTATAAACCACGTTTGTACCTTACACTGTCATTTTACGATATGAAAATCTTGTTTGGTTGTTATTTGTCTGTTATGGTTTCAAATTTTTCAAGGAAACTAGTATGATGAATTATTTTGTTGATTTTGTAAACTATATACATGATGAGAATGCTCACGTTTATCGTTTACCTAGATTAGTAATCACATTGGTGTAGTAAAAAGCAAAATTATCAAATTAATTAATTTTTTATACGAAACAATGCTCTTCGCTTGAATTAAACTCTTGTGCTAGTAACACCCATGCCTTTTTCTTTCCAGCTAAGCTAGCACAATCAGTTTTTTATTTTTTATTTTCTATGACAGAATATTTACGAACCAGCTCGTTTAAGGCTAGTTTTCCGCTACACGAAAAGAGTTTTCTTTGGTTTTCTATTTTCCTAAGAAATAATAAACTTTAAATAAAATAATATCCCCTACAAATTCGAATATGAATGCAACGCAACAGATGTCAGATGAACGTTGAAGAACGTCCATAAATCATAATTGTTAACCAAACGCAACCAAAAGTTCCTAAAAATAACATTGATGCCAAACTTTCTTCACTCAAATTGAAGTAGGTATTACCTGAGTAATGACTGTGGATATGAAAAGTCGCCTCGATCTAAACTCAAACTAAGTTGGGTTTGATTATGAGTGACCCTCAAGTGTCGACTATGAATTTTACCCTGAGTAGTGATCGACTGACAAAAAAATAAGCGGTTTTCTCTGTTGCAAAAAGTTCATTTGTGAATTGTTTTCAATGGGAAAAAGAAGAGACTTTCTGTGTTTCTGAATGTATAGGTATTGGGGTAACATCTACTGAGACCTAAAAGATATATTGTGCCCCCCCTTCTACTTCGTTTCTGAGGAAAGTTTTATAGACAGCTCTATTTTCCGGAGGAACTTCAGGGTTCCTGCAGGCTTCAACTTTGGCGAATGTCCCTTTTCTATCCATTCTATATGTGGATTGAGGTTTCTTCATACATGCCACACAATCTACATTATTCTTCCTCCACTATTTTCTGCTTTTTTAGGTGCCCATTCAGGAGACAATGCCCCGTTAGGATTCCTGTTAAAACTCTCAGCGTAGTTCTACTATGACTTATGCATTCATTTGATCTCAACAGGTTGTAGTGACCCGGGAGAATCTTAGATTGTCTAAGTCATACTAGATTTTTTCAATGGTCAGATCTCTTTTTTTCGGCTTTACCTATTTCTTCCAATATTATATACGAGCAAAAAGAATCAGGCCACCAAAAGGGTAGTTCAGACCCTCTCTTTGCTAGTTTATCTGCTATTCCATTTCCTTCTATTCCAGTATGTCCTGGAATCCATAGTAAAGAACCATATTGTTATCGCCTAGTTCATTGAGTTTGTGTGGACATTCCCACACCATTTAAGAATTGATCACATGAGAGCTCAGTGCCTTAATGGATGCTTGACTACCCGATCCAATATTGAACTTGGTACACTTTTTTATGGCGTAAATTTCCGCTTGAAAGATACCTGGGTTTTTTCCTGAATTTTCAGAGTGTTTGGTTCCTGACCCAAACACTCCTATCCCAGCTCCTTCTTAGTTTTATCTGGAACATGAACTACCTTATCATTATAATCTACTCATCTTGAATCACATTTTTATCAAGTTTATTTAACAAAAAAAATTAAATATTAAGAATACCCTAGGTATACAGTGTTTTCTTATATTTTATATTGTCTTGAAGCTTCAAACTAGCGCTTTAATTCAATTTCACAGCTGATTGCCTCATTTTAAAAATAGCCGCTTTTCCGGTTTTATCTGTACGAAAAGGCACACAATAAGATGATTTGTTGCAAGTTTCCGGTGCCCGTTCGACCATTAAAAACATATCAAAAATGAATTCCTTACTGTCTAGTGTCGATCGAACGAAAGTGGTATCATCTTCGGGAATTAATTTGGAAAAAAAAAGAAAGAAAAACAAGTGAACGTGATGTTAACGTTTAACATCACAATCGGAGTGATGATAACAGTCTTCCGCTTCTAGTGAACTGCATATATAGGTCAGTCGTCAGGGTATAAATTGAGCGTAGCTCAGCAAAAAAGAAAAACACAGAGACAGTTAAACATCCAGAGAGAAAAGTGGTATCATTTATTTTGAAATTTAATTAGAAGACGTTAATGAATGTGTGCCGATAATTATTCAACTTAGTTTTTCCTAAAATTAGTAAAATTAATGTATTCAGTTTTTTTTTTCGAAAATACGCATTTTCAACATAAAAAGTCTTGTAAATACTACAAAAGTATGAATATTGAACCGAAATTCTAGGAGAGTGTTCTCAAATAACCAAACTACTGATGAGAAAATTCACAAGACCGTAACCTGAATGGTTTTCTTTTTATTTTATAAATCGTCCAGGTGAATAGCTGAAAACACCCAAGAATAGTTATTTATGTGTTAAGAGCGAAAAGTGAGGAATTATTGTTCGAAAGCAAGGGCTAACGTTTATTGCTGGAGAACAATAATTCCACTTTTAGCTCGAAAAATATATAACGTTTTTTCTACAATCACTTGAATATACAGTGTGGTAACCACTTATGGAATAACATTCTTTATGTCATTATTTAGAAAATTATAAAAAATGCCGAGACACGTCAACTTTGAATTGAGTTGTGCGTTATGTAAACATAAATGTAAATGTACAGGGTGATTCACGCAAGTATGTCATAGTCGGTGTTGGTTTTGTTTTAATGAAACACCCTTATACTTGCATATTTTTGAAATCCTCTTAATTAACCGATTCCAACAAACTAAATAATGTATGGTCAATGATGAAATTTTTATTTTTACAGTTATTAAACACATACATAAAATACCTGATGTATTTGATTTTAATACATTAAAATAAACGCTCAAAATGTTCTCCACCTAGTTGTTGGCAATAGCACAGTCTCCTATAGAACTCCTCCTTAACTTTGTTTAAAGTTTGAGGTAAAATATTTCTGTAGTTATCCTATCTTTGAGGTCTACAATGCTAGTTGGTTGTGTTGCATATTCTTTGTTCTTGAGATAACCCCACAGAAAAAAATCTAACGGCGTAAGGTCTGGCGATCTAGCTGGCCACTCAATAGTACCTCTTCGTCCTATCCCTTAATTGGGGAAGATTTGATCTAAGTAAGTTCTTACCATTAAAGCATAATGGGGTGTTCCCCGTCTTGCTGGAACCAAATATTTTCATTCGGTAAGCTAGGATCTATTGCGTTGGGATATAAGTTTGCCAACGCAGGAATAACTTCATTTCTAAGCATATTTAAATATTTTTCAGCTGTCAAATTTCCATCTTTAAATATAGGACCAATAATATGGTCGCCTATGATACCGTTCACCTTTTGAGGGTACTGAGTATGTGTCTCACGTATCCAATTAGGATTCTCTGCTGACCAATATCTACAGTTTTGTCGGTTTAACTCTACATTCAATGTGAATGTTGATTCGTCAGAAAATAGAATGGTACCAAGAGCTATCTCATTTCTGTTCAGCATCAATCTTTCGCAGAAATCCATTCTACGACCTGGATCGTCTTCTGTTAACTCCTGCACAAAAGTTAATTTGTAGGGATGAAGTTTTTCTTTATGGAGACATCTTAAAACAGTTGTATGACTAACATTATTTTCACGGGCAATTTGACGTGTACTTGAAGTTGGATTGTCTTCGACACATATGAAAATATCCACTTTCACATCATCTTCAACGAAGTGTGGTTTTCTTCTCAATGGTTTGACATGTCCAAGTTCTCTGAATTGTGCATGAATTTAAGACACAGTACTTTGTGAAATATCAGGCAATTCGGGATACCTGTGATTAAATAAATTTGCCACTTCAACTTGACTTCTGCAGTTATCCCCGTATCCGATCATCATTAAAATCTCAATTCGGTGAGTCTCAGTTAAATATTTCATTGTTATGTCGATAAGGAAAGAGTGTTCGACAAAGATTTTACTTTTTCAGTATAAACTGTCAACAAATCAACAACTGACAGAATAGAAAACAATCCACATTATTTACCGATTTAAAACAATCCACATTGTTTACCGATTTTGTCTAATTATTGGCGTTTTTAGGCAATTTTGAGATATTTATGATAAAATTCATGGGCGTAGCAGGTTTTGTTTAATATACAAATACGTCTAATAATCAGTTAGTTTAGATTATTGTTAAGAGATTCTTCGATATACCTTCCAGCAACGTTTGATGACTTTCATCCGTCATGACCACATTCATCCAATATTGTTGCAGAAGAACGACGAAAGCAATGACCCCTATATGGCAGCAATTTTAGGCATTTTTCTTAATTCATACCTTCACCAAGTAGATGAAAGTTGCAACTAAATACAAACAAACATAAGAGACTGTAAAGCTCTGCTCGATGGAGATATAGACTCGTATAGACTAGAGCACCTAATGGAGGATTTCTTCAATAAGGATATAGTAAATAGACTTTTGTGCATGATGAGACCTACTACTGGTCTTTTCACAGAAGCCGTACAATCAAGAGCACAAAAAGCGGTAGTGCTCGAAGCCTCTGAATGATAGTGTCGAACCAATCGCGAGCTGCTCTCACTCTGTTACTGCTCGTGCTACAATATTTCTCACTTCTGTGAACAATATAAGTTTCTGTAATATACTTACATTTCAATTAGTTGTTCCACACTATCGATCGTATTAAATTACACACTATACACCGCTACCTTTACAACAAAAGTATAGTTAGTGATGAAACCATCGAATCCAAACAAAGTAACAGGAAATGTCTCTGACAAAGCCGACGAGGTTTAAAATTAGGTTACCTGTTCCTTACGTGTAGCGTGAAAATTGGAACCACATTCACTATAATAGAAAAGAAAAAACTACCAGTTAACGATGTTATCTTCAATTTCTTCTCGACGAACTCGGAGAAAACAATAACGGGGAAATTAGAAGTTCTTTCGTTTATTCTTCAATGTTTTTTATCCTTTCGAGCAGTCAAAATCTAATCGTTGATTCGATGTAGTTTAATTTACTATTTTTCGACGATATAAGCGAAAATACTGAGTGGCTGAGGGAAGTTTTAATGGTTGCATTATGGAAGTTTGCTTGAGTTTTATTAAGTTATCTTTGCCGACTTATCAATGGAGTCGGTACAGATTGAGTATTCAGTTACCGGATAATGTTTGTTTTATATTTTATGTAACTTGAGAACCCTTCCTACTGCATACCTATGAAATTTATCCTTTTACCACTTTTAGAAAAACTTATATTATATTCCTAAATTAAGAACATAAATTCTAATTTAAAACCTTCATTATTTTGCTCACGATTTCAACTATAGAAAGCTCCTTGCATAATTTTTACTGGCTTCTAGCTCATTTTTTGCTTCAGTTTCGGAGTCATTCCTTAGTTTTACCTGGATACCATCCACAGATCCCCAAAATCTATTTTTCATCAATACAGCTAGGGGTTCAATGCGAACATTTGAAGATACCATTTGCGATTCTCCTTTCGTTTATATTTTTGTTCAGCTCCCTCGTTTGGAAAAACCACGCTCTGCTACCAAATGTTGGGTTTAATTCAAGTAAACCAACTGAACAATATTAATTATGGCATACAAAACATTAACTATTCATTTTGGTCCCAACTGAGGGGTGAAGTGTATAGGCACGTTCTTCTATCCACCAATCGACCAACTGCGTTTTCATATTCATTGGTGGATTGTAGATTGGAGAAATGACGCGTTCATTTATTGCTGTTGCATCAACCAAAATTGCAAACTACTCCACCGTTGTATCGAGGTGGTGGATAAATTTGATGGTTTACAAAATGACAGCTTATCCTCAAAAAACTAACGATTTTTTGAAGCGGTCATAGAAATGGACGAATTAATAGACATGAACTTAAAATGTGGTAACAAGATATTGACGGCGCTATTAACAGCGTCAGAAATCGAGAGAATTTCAAGTGGAACTATCAGATGAACTGCTAGGTACTCCAAGATCTAGAGGCTAAAATAACTACAATACTTTTCAAAGTATTTCCATTCATCTCGTGAATTTTTGCTAATAACAACAATCAACTTAGAAATAGATTGTCAGTGGTCAGATGATTGAAACAACAATAACTGCGTTTTTTTATGTGCCACTGATGACTCTAGCATGTCGTTGCAGCGGAGACTGACGTCATTCAACCAATGGTGGATAAATGATGTAAAAAAAGTGTTTTATATTTCAATATAACGTCGTTACTTCTTGGCGTCACTAGTCAGCCACTTTCGGCCTGCCTCGTATAGTTTTGACGTAAAATAATGCTCCACCTTGCGACCTGTATGTCAACTGCTGACCGATCTACTGTCATTCCATAGAGTAATAAATAAGAGAGGTTTTAAATCATATGGAAAGAAATGGAACAAAGTTTGTG
Organism: Galerucella calmariensis; assembly: GCA_910591675.1. Taxonomy (NCBI): domain Eukaryota; kingdom Metazoa; phylum Arthropoda; class Insecta; order Coleoptera; family Chrysomelidae; genus Galerucella; species Galerucella calmariensis. The sequence continues at coordinate 99,493 of CAJUYG010000923.1, read as the reverse complement.
CGCAGCCAGCTGCGCATTGCGCTTTACAGCAAGTAACTGAACTAACAAACCACGCCTCCCTCTACACAAAACTTTGGTTTTGAGGTTAGTCGTTGTCATTTTTAAATTTATTTTTATTCATTGGCCTATCTGCAAATAAATTAAGTATCTTCATCATTGGTACCTACTATTATCACAGCATTTATCATCACTTATTGTAGGTAAGTTGAAAAATGTTTCCATCCTAGACTAGCGTTTGAGGTTGGGTTTTCGTAAAATAATCATAACATTATTTTTCACTTTATCGTTTTTTTGCAGACAAGAACGAAGGATTACCAACAATTTGTGACCCAAACCAAAATAATATGTATGTACTAAATATATATAAATGGAATTCAGAATGTAATTGTGTAGTACTCATGTGGAAAAAAAGTGCTTTAATATTTCTATTTGATGTGACTCAATGAGAGCCGATTAGCGCAGTTGGTAGAGTATCGAGCTTACAACTCAGAGGTCGTAGTTTCGAAACCCGGTTAGGTGCTGAGTTTTTTTGTTTTTTTTTTTTAGTTTTTTATTTCTTATTTTTTGATATTTCTATACATAGTTACACTTTGATCAACCGGGTTTGGGCCTGGGCTTTCTTGTTTTTTTTTAGTTTTATATTTCTGATATTTACATATTTATTTCAATATTGTTATGTTGCTACTAAATTTGGCAAAGTCTTGAGTCATGCGCAGTTGAAGGAGCCGTGTTGGATGTTTACCCGCTCATTTTTCCTGGGCATGGTTTGATCAAACTCAGTTTGATGCTAATTTGACTGTCAGCACAGCGCTTAAAATACGACGGCATGTTTTAGAAAACGCCGCGATAACAAAACGCTACGGGTATCGGCCATCAATAATTCCGTATAACATTTTCTTCCTGTAGTAATTTATGTGATATCAATATTAATCTAATTACGGAAGTATTCACCATATTTCCTTTAATGTAAACATACTTTCACATGTATATGTTTGTATCAGATTAAAAAGAAAATTATATTTTCAGCTGCTTCAATTTTAGTAATGTTTCAAAGAAAATACAGATACATTACAAAAACGTCCTACCTCTTAATATATAATGGATGACTTTTAATATATTAAAAACTCTATTAAGATCGCTGTACGTAATTAACATCGTCTCTGGAGTTTTGCTTTGTGTCAAAAACATCATTGAAGTTATCTTTGAGTATTGCATCCTTTGAAACAACAAGTATATACAGCATAAATAAATAAAATATCTGACATAACTTCAAAGTCAATTCCATTGCAAAACTTCGTATATATAACGTAGTTTATAACAAATTTGGGACCGTATAGAGAGAACTTTCATGTAGAGCGTTGTTTAGTGAAATTAACTTTCAAAACTGTATTGTTAATAAGGTATGTTAGAGTTTCGATCTTGTGGTCAATTACACTGTGAATGATAGATCCTTTTTGGTGTGCGTCATCGATTGTTAATGTTAAGGTGGTGTGCAATCCAAAGTGTAAGTGTAAGTGTAATTAAAATTTTAAATATAACAGAAGATATTTTTCACTATGTCTGACACTTCTGTCAAATTTACTGACAGCACAAAAGTTTATACAACAAACGACTAAATCCAAGACAACCCGATCATTACGTAGCTAAAAAAGTGTTAAAATGACGTTTCAAATGAATTTTTCAATTAAACGTCAGTGCATGTCAAAGTTTTTTGTTATATCTTGGTTTATTCGGTAGGCGAAAAACAGTTGTGTGTCACACATGTAGGAAACGCTTTAGCATCCCTTAACTATCAACTTTATCCAATATGGTCTTGAGCTGCTAAAGCTCATTTTCAATTTTCTTTTGTTTCTTACCAGTATTGCATATTTTTTCGAGAAGGGGAAGGGAGGTGAAAACATTAATCATTATAATACGCAAAATATCGTTGAAACTCAACTGGCAGTTAACTAGAGATTATAAAACCGACCCTTAATGATCTCGAAGCTTTTTCGTTTTGTAGAATTTATGAAAAGCCATTGTTTTTGAATAACTTTCATGAATGTACCTACTTGCGGTAAATCCTAAACTATTTTATGCAAAATACCAAATAAAGTTTTCAACAAGTGTCATTAATCATAGTTATCCCGTTAATTTCAACTTTTTGGTTTATAATCGTAGTTTTCATATTATTCTTTGCTATATTATTTCGCACTTTGTCTGCGCTATGTTCATAAAATTATTATACTTCGTTAGTTCTGGGAGAGTCGAGAGTAATTTTATAATGTCCCATATTACGGAATTCATTGAGGTTATGATGTAATAAATTACTTTAATGATGAAAGTTGACATTAAAAGTTTTTGATTGGAAAATTAAGGTGCTTTTATCATTTAAATGAATTATAAAAATAATTTTATTAACTAACAACCACTTCGAAACAAATGTATAAAATTATTACATTAAATATTATTAAATTCATATCAAAAGTTGAGAAAAAGTTCGTGTTTTAATTATACAAATACAAATATCAGATTATTGAAGTTAAATTAAAAAAAAAAATATTAAAGAATAGTATACTTTTGAATCTGTTGAGTTTTTAGTTTGTAATCCTATGAATTTCATGATTGAGCTTATCTTTAGGCAACCAGAAATACACTCATTAACAAATGGTACATAGGGCTGAACTCAGACGGGCCACAGCGACGCGTCACGTGGTTGGTCGTGGTTGGGTCGTTAGGCTAAGCTCAGACGGACCACAGCGACAGATGACGACAACAGAAACACAATAGTTATTTGTATACTAAGGCCGCAAAATGCTTTTTCGCGTTCCGAGAGAGAGATTATCGCCGAGGCCGCTCCGGCCGAGGCAAGATAATCTCGAGGTCGCGAAAACATTTCGCGGTCATAGTATACACAATATTTTTCGTGCAACCGTGAAAATTACATAATTTCAATAAACATTATGTCTCTTTAGAAAAGACAGTTAGTTTTTGGTTCGAAATACATTGTTATTGTCATAAAAATTTTTGTCGGCCGTCACTCTGGGTAACGGCCGCAAAATATCATTCTCTGGGTAACGGCCGCAAAATATCATTTTGCGGCTGCAAAATGCTTGTTTTGCGTCCGGTTGCACGAAAAATAGTTTCTGTGGTCCATCTGAGTTTAGCCTAACGACCCAACCTCGACCAACCAGGACCTCCGACCACTAACGACCACATTTATGAAGTTGTTGTGACACGTCGCTGTGGTCCGTCTGAGTTCAGCCTAAGAAATATTGCAATATTGAATAACGAAAGAAAACTCTTTCGATAGTAGGATTTCTATTTTTCTCCGGGCTTTAACCATTTTTTGTAGCAAAGTACACAATTCGCAGGAATCGGTCACCTACTGTGAAACAAAATGAAAAAGCTCGTTCAATTTAGTGTCCATTGCAAATTTTCACCCCACCAAAAAGAAGAATGGAAATATTAGATTGGTAGAGTGAAACTTTGATAAAAACAAAATAGTATGATAATACCGTAACACTCTAGTTTGAAACTGCTATTTTTTATACTGTCATGCTTTTTGAGCGCTTTCAGACGAGATACTTTATGGCCGGCTACTAGTGTCTGAAAAGAATCGCGAGGCTAAAAAGACAATAATATGAAAAGACGCATTCACACGAGACACAGATAAGAAATGAGAGTGCTTTCAGACGAGACACTTTGTGCCGGCCACTAGTGTC
>CAJUYG010000923.1:63389-85789 GCA_910591675.1 Galerucella calmariensis | reverse complement strand
TCAAAACCAAAAACCAGTCATCTAAACAAGGAAAACAGATTTGATTTTAAAGTCTAATGAGAACCTATTATTCAAATCTGATTCCAAAAACAAAAAAGATATAATGGGTCTAATGAGAGCCCGTTACCAAATCTAATTCAAATAGATAACCAATCAATAGTCAGAAGAAACTCCAAACACAATAACCATTCAAAGAATGAAGTATGTAAAATCAAATTCCAGCAATTATTAATAACAAGAATCTATTTAAATATAAAGTAAACTATTAGTCAAATTATGTATCTAATGATATCCCAAAACCAATGGAAGTCATTTTCATTGAGAAAAATCTGATTTAAAGTCTAATGAGAACCCATTACCAAATCTAATTCAAACAAACAATCCAACAAGAGTCCAGAAATATCCAAAAAAAAACAAATAACTAATCATGAATTTTGTAATTTAAAAATATGGGAAAATTTTGAATTGATGATCATTAACTAAACTGTATGGTATCAGTCTGATAATGTTGTGGATGAATATGAATATGAAAGAAAGAGAAGTGTTTCTGAAAAGAACTTCCTATTTTCCGAAATAAAGGAGTAGGTATATACATTTTTAAAATCAAAATCACTTTTTTGGTTTCATTGCGATTTATTTTCTTTTTACTGGAATAATAACACAACATATCCTCAATAATTCGCCAGAACTAGGTAAGGAATAAATCCAGGGGATCGTACTTGCACAGTTTTTTTCTTTAACGATGCATTTGAGTTCGTTGTTAGCTAAATTCCAATCACTTTTGGTAGGTAAACTATCCAAATAGCAATAATTCTTCCAGACAACATTTTATGCAGCTGTTTCCGATTATACACCTTAGAATTCTTTCAAATTTCTTCTTATTTTCAAACACAACCTCGTATCTGTCTATGTCTTAAGGACTTAATTATGAACTATACATTCTGTAATAATGAATACGATTCTAGAATCGTACAATGATATGCCTATAATCAAACTAGCCTCTAATTGCCATTGATGTGTATTCGAATATATTAATCTGGATTTGGATTATTAATTAAAAGCAATCTTTGTGAATACAGACTTCGCTGGGTGTATTATGTATACGAAGGAACTTTAGAACTAGCTCAAACTTGGAAAATAATATGTTCCAATTATTCTATTATACGCTGTCTAGGTATGGCTTGTTATTGTTACCGATACTCTACAATGGGGGATTTATAAACTTCCACTCCTAAATCGTTCTTTAATAAATTCCATGTTGAACAGTCACTAGATAATTTTGAATGAAGGTTTACACTGGACTTTACTGAACATCTTAAAGCTGATGCACAATTTGGCAATGGCATAATTTTTTTTTATTTTTTTATTCTGTCGGTCTATTTTTGCGACTGAGGCTAATCACCGATGCCGGGAGAACTCTACCTCTAACCGGGAATTTTGGCGAACCCACTAGTGTTCCAATCAGTGGTAGCGTTCTTTAACGAGCCTAACATTCATGGACTCGGGACCTCGGTTTTACGTCTCCTCCGAAAGACGGCATATCTACATTATATGTCGTGCTCATTGGTATAATACCTGCGAGGTATGATATGTTAGTCCGCTGCAGGCTGTACGGGTCCTACACGATGGTTTTCCTTGGCATGGTCACCCATCCAAGTACTAACCATGTTTGACACTGCTTGACTGTAATTATCGCATTTGACGCGTTCCACTACAGTGCTGGGTCGTCGCCAGGCATAACTTTTCAATATCAGTTTCTTAATTCACACAAAGATCACAGTTTCAAGTGGGGAAAATTGAGGACTGTGTGGCATCCTTAAATGAGAATGAAACTGAAAGAAAAATATTAAAATTATTTGGAGAATTTTTTGTCATTGAAAATGGTCGATCAAAGATAGATAATAATTTCAAGAAAGTGACATCTAAAATATTTCTGTAATTAATGGTTTTGGCTTCCCAAAACGTCGCGAGAAAGCCGTAAGTTACAAGATTCCATTTCCATTGTCTTATCGCGAAAGGAGAGCTAAGTAGTTAATTAGCAGGATGGGAAAACAGAAATCCTGGATGATCTAGAGAACCTTTTAATATTTCCTTTTCCTTAATCTGAATTATTGTTTATATTCAAGGCATTCACAAAGCATTAGTTTAATCGCGCCATTTTCCATTATAGTATAATTATCCTTTTGAGAATAGTCGCATTAGTGAGGATTTAAATAATTTCGTTAACTTTGTGGTATAATTATTAACATCTGGAATGATTTCTGTTATTGTTCGGTAGACGTTTTACCGTCCAAAAACGTGCACTGTTTATATGATTCCGATTACTATCGGTTCGGCTGGCTCGACTACAAATAATGTGATAAAATTCAGTAATAAATCGAACCCTTACTTTGTGGAATCTACTCATATTGCTCTTATAAATGAAACTAATTGTTTCTAAATAATACAAGGAAAACTATATCTGCTGATCTTTAAAGTTAAAAAGACAGTTCAATAGTGGAGAGCTTCCTAGATTTATCTGTTAATTGATGAGTTCACATTGTGGGTCTCTCAAGTATCTTCTAGGTAATTTTTAATTCTTCAAAGAAATCTATTTTTTGTTTCTTATCACCAGTAGGTACCTTTGTAATACTTCTATTTCTAATAAATGTTTGGTGACTTGTTAATACAGTGGGCAACTATACCATGGCATATTTTTCTGAACTACTGTCAACCATCTGTCAACTACACATTATCAATACCATTATCTACTTTATTTACAGTTTTCTGCATAGAAATAGTATATTACTTTTATTTATTTATTTATTTTATCATCAGATATCCAACCCCATTTTTTCCTCCGTGGCCTAAAGCCAAGGAAATAGTTGCTTCTTAGTGTACGATCTTTGTTTTTCGATTTTTAAGGAGTTATAATAATATCAAACTATTACCTTTGACATCTAACAATACCATTATTTGTACTTGTACCAATAAAAGTACATATTTTCCCAAAAGCCATAAGACATTAGCCACTGAAACATATTTATTACAGCGGTATGAAATTTAATTTGTAGAAATATATTGATGGTCCCATAAATGTTCGGTAAGAGATATTTGATCGCAGTATTATTATTTGTCTTTACGTTAAGTCCACGTTTGCTTTTTAAATTCAAAACTACTCGTGCAGATCTTTGTGAGCTCTAAAAAACAGATGAATTACACGAAATCGCAGCAAATGTTACTACTTATTTCCAGTACCACCAATATAATACCATAATAATAGTATAGACTATACTTCTTCAAATTTCAAATCGGTTTATACACTTGGTAAAGGAGTTGAAAATGTACTGCGGAAGTGATAATACATTTCTACATTTCTCTCCAGTTCTACTCCCCATTTTTTTCATTCTTTTCCTTCCTTTCGCTAACTGCAAGTACATTTATCAAATTCCTTCTCTCTACAAGCATTTTCGCTATCAGGAATGTCTATTCGCTGATCTGCATCTGCTACTTTCAAGTGTCTGGTGCCTTGGAGATGAATATGCGTTAACTTTGGATTCTTTGTATGCTAGACCATAGGCTACCTTGATGTGTGATGAACTAAGCTATCTCTAATCTTAGAACTAAATACTCGCTTCTTTGGAGCTAAGCCCAAATAAACGAAAGCAACAATAGCGTAACACTTTCACATTTTGTATTGTAGAATATTAAAAATGTATTTATCATATGTAAAGTTCAAATGAAACATATTCGGGAATTATTTGAAGCTTTTCGAGATATTTACAATACAATAAAATACTCAGTTTCGTTAAAACATTTATACTTCCAATTAACGATTAGCGAGGTTCGTTTGAAACGCCAACGGCATAAAACGGTCGTTACCGATTTTGATTTCTGCGCAAGACAGTTGGCAAACTTTCCGCGGCTTCTTCTTATATGAAACGTAGTCTGTTAATAATACTTTGTCTATTTTTAAATTAAATAAATGGGTTATAACACATTTACAAAAAAATTCATTGAGTTGTTATTATACTTAAAAAATACGACATGGCAACATCTTCGTAATTGAGCAGAATAAATAAACTTTGACATTGTCTATGTTGGCATAGTATAATACGTCTGTTTACTCTTCTGGTATGTTCATTATTCGAATCGTGGGAGTCCGTCAGAGCACGGATGCGTCAATTTGTTTGAAAATGTCTATGCTTGTGTTAACGGTGTTAATGTTTTCATTAAAAAGAAGGCATAATGACATTCACTAAGAATAACTGAAATAATCATTTGAAATTGCTAGAATTTCAATTACAAACGTTTGCAAAATTTTCCATTCCGGAAAAGTGATGTTATAAATAATAAGTTCATTGAGTTTGTCTAGACATTCCCACACCCTTTTGGAACTGATTACACAAGAGCTTGGTGCTTTAATGGCTGCTTGACTAGACGACATTATGATAATCCTTTATCTTATGTATCATATATTAATATTGAACTGGGCGTACTTTCTTATAGCGTGGGTTTTCGCTTACTTGGGGTTGTTCCCAAGCTCTCAGAGTGTTTGGTTCCTGGCCCGAAAACTCCTATCCCAGTTCCTTCTATTGCTTTTGAGCCGTCTGTGAACCATTGAATGGCATTCCTCCCAAGTCTAGCAATGGTATTTGGAACCCATTCCTTCTTATTGCTTAATTTCGTAACGAACTTCTTTGTTGTTTGTTCTTGTGGCATGTCCCAGGTTGTCTGATTCCTAGGAAGTGGAAGGGTGGTTTTTTTAAATGATCCCCTCTCTACTTAATCTGTATCTTGATCTTTTTGCAACACTTTCCATCACCATATGTAGAGGGGTGAGGTTGAGAATCATCGAAGTATGTAACTCGCACATGGAGATCATGTAAGTTTAAAATTTAACCACAAAGATTTTCCTAACAAAACCATTGCTCTAAGTGTACCTACATATTGCACAATTTCAACAAAAAGGAAATCGCTAATCGAAAATCCAAAGTATAGTTGAACACGTAGCGTGATAAGAACGGTTATAGAAATTTTTGCGTGCATCGACTTGTTTCCTGCATCCACATGAAATTCTGACGGAAAACGTTAAATCAACTCTGTGTCGATATTCTGACGTTTCTATTGTGGAATTATAGTATCTAACTTCGCAAATCGGTAGTTTTCAAAGACAGGATCGTACTCAGTTGAGGACTCCTCACATCGGCGATAAACTTTCGCCTCTGCAACCGAAGCGACACCAAATAACGCGAAAAAAACCTTTTTCTACAATCACATTGAAAAGTAGGCTTTTTCGCTTGCCATTTACAACGAAAAGTTGACGTTTCTTGAGGAGAGTTACTTCACGCTCGCCGAGCGTGAAAACTTGCAAAACGCTCGTTACCCATAACAACCAATACTAAAAACATAATTGTATTGACAGTGACAGTGACATCATAGAGCAACCTGGCTAGGGAGTGTTTTTGTCTTCTGAAAATTTTTTACAATCTGTTTTGTTAAGTTCTTAATGTCTTAAATAATTGATTAGTGTGATTGCGATGTTACCGTATTAATTGTTTTTTGTGTTTTTGTGCTTAATTGTTGTGCCACGTTCTGAATATTTTGCATACTGGACGGATGGCCCTGCTAGCTGAGGCCTTTCTAATTGTAGAATTAGAAGAAGTACATTGACAGTATTGACAATAATAATTATACGTATAAAATTTCTTTTTTATTGGTGAACCATTTTACCTATTTAAAGCACGCCTCAGCGTGTTTGAATCGAACTTTAAAAAAAGCGCGTGTTTTAAAGTTACCGTGGCAACATCAACAACTCGAGAAACGAAATCTAAATCTATGGTCTAAATCATGTCTAAATGACAATTTTTTTATTATTGATCGTACAGGAGTACTTAGTTTGTAACGTCAAAACTTTTATTCGAACAATATTTAACGATGTCAAATCTATAAATTAAAATGGAAAGTGCCGTTGGTATTGTTTGGAATATTAATATTTCGATTTTTCAAATCTTAGGAAATGGTATTTAAATTAATACTATTGACATTCACAGGTTGAACTTCCATCAAAATATAAATTAATTCATGTTTTTCCATGACAACGCAAGGTATACAATATCATATACATCACGAATTCAACCATTTGACATTTAGTTCTTATTTCCATCTATGATTTCCATTTCTTGTTGTTGTAGTAGTTATAGACCAGTATTTATAATTTCAAAGTGCACCAATGAAGAAAATAGCGTAAAGTATTCGTGGATAACTGGTCTTTAAAACACTCAAGCAATTAACGCGTCGCGTCGCGCTTTTACCCTTGCTTTCGAAAAATAATTCCTCACTCTTCGCTCTTGATACATAAATAACTATTTCAATGAAATTCATAATATTTCTCATATCTCTCTCACACTTTGCACACGTCCCTACTCCACACCTCTTTTTAAATGGAATTCGTCTGTTTTTGTTCCTTTGTTACAACCGATGCGAAATCAAAGCGAAGTGGCGAAACGGTAAACATGGAGTTATACGAACGTGTTTACATCAAATGGAACGAAAGAAACATTTTCAATGGAATTTACAATATTCCCCATATCTCTTTTACACTATGCTCTCACCTATTCTACTCTACTCTACTCCACACCTTTGTTTATATGGAATTTGTCTGTTTTTGTTTCTTTGCCGCTCCTAATTTTCGATTTCAAACCAATTCTTTGCATTGCGGCGCGGCTTACTTATAATTTATTGTAAAAGAAGGTCTTGGTAAGTTTCTAATGCCGGCTTTTGTGTGATGTTAGATGCAGGTATCAAAATAAACAATGCTTCCAATAACATTCGATGTTTTTTAGTGTAATGCTGATATTGTGTCAATATAATTTCATATAAAATAATCTTTTTGGGCAATTTGAATTGGTTTGGTCAGAGAGTATGTCACACTTCGTTTTCTTCTTATAATCAGTCCTATATAAGTATCGAGGAAGCTTGGTAGGCAACCATTTATCTTCGTTTTCTTCTTATAATCAGTCATATAAACGTATCGAGGAAGCTTGGTAGGCAACCATATTTTCGACCTTTTACAGCTCGATTATTCGTGTTTGTGGTGGGGCTTGAGCTGGTAATCCACAGTTGAGGAAGGTTATACGTAGGAGTTCTTTGGGCTCTTCCATTTTTATCTGTTTGAGGAATAAGTCGTTTGAATAAAAGTGTTGATCCTGTGCATTGTGGCGTTGTTGGAGTGTGGAGTAGTTAAGCCATCCTTAGAAGGGGAGTAAGCCAGGACAACTAATTAATTTTTTTTGGGTTCGATGTTGATCATTTTGGAAAGAATAATCAAAGGTAATACCACGAGTGCTTCAAATTTTATCGATAATTTTTTCTTTTCCACGAAAACTTGTTTATTTGGCAATAATATGAAAACAAACCGATTGATAAAAGGACGAGGGATTTTATCTAAATTCGGTTTGTTTGAATGTTTTTGCCTCAAATAAACAAGTTTGAGTGATGAAAATAAAAAATTATGTGATAAAATTTGAAGAGCGAGTTGTATTTGGGAAGATTATTTTTTTCACCAATTTAAAATTTTGTATTACCTGAATGTTCAATATTCTCTTGGGTGATGGCACTCAATCGGTTTGTGTTCATTTTTCAATAAACTTCGAAGAACTTTTAGTTGTCAATAATGACAAATTCAAAGTAAAATTTTGACGTTTCGATGTAAACAAGGTATTATCGATAAGGAAGCAGAATTATCACTATAATATCGAATGATTGGCTAGAATAATGTATTACTATTGGTTAAAACCACCAAAATGTCAGATTTTGACAAGTGAAAAAAATAATCGACTCAAAAACCGTTTATACGGATTAAAATAAACGAAGGACTCCCATTCCGCCATATTGGATAAGCGACCCTCACAAGAACACGAGGTAATTACTTTCATTTCGATGTATTTTACTTGACGAACTTTTCGTTATGGTTCAGGGGCTCAAGCTCTGAAAAACGTGATGCTATTTTGATTTTTCTATTTTAGGGTTCTAGTACGGGGTGATTTCTTTAATAGAAATACAATTTGTTGGTGTATTTTTTTGCTGTGTTGCAGTCCGGCCGGTGGCCGTTTGTTTCCGTTACTGAGGGGCTCTTCTGAAGTCTCTCCAGGGGTTTTCCTTCCTTTTTCGCAACGTGACGTCATCGTTTCCACCGGAAGAGGAATTGTCTTTCCTTTGGCTGGACCACATTGCCGGCCGATTGACGCGCCCTTGTACCTGTAGTAAATTGGGAGCAGGTTTTATTTTTTTTTATATTATTAAATGATAACGGGTTAAATTTTTGACTCTTTAATTTCGAAGAATACTTTAACTTTCGTTTCAATTTAAGTTGGAATTATAAGAAAATTAGGTAAGCGTCTTGGCCAAGATTTTATAAGCATATAAGTATATTTTTTCATATATATTATTTAAGGTACGAATTTTAGTAAATTGGTACCAAGATTTTTTTTTTCATAAGAATACTTCCGGTACCAAATCGGATTGAAATTGATTTTGATTTTATTTTTATGCAGAGCTATTCCAATGTACCTAGATTGAACTTTTATATATTGTTACGTTTATTCTAATTTATATTTACAATTAATTTATATTTACAGATTTATATTAAAATACAATCCTTATTCAATAATTTATATAACACACTAACTATAATTTATATAAGAGTCACTTAATAAACACTTTATCGAGGCGCGATTGCTTTCTTTCAGTATCAACACTAACTGACTAACTAACTCCGCTGCGATGCTCGTCGCCTATTTATACTCGCACGACTTGTTCTAGAGACCTCTCGAACTCGAAGTTTTGGTGGATGCGCTGGGTTTTTCTAGATGTTACGTTTTCCAGATCATTCTTGAAAATAAGGCGGAGGAGCCATAGTCGTATCATATGGGAATTTCACTGGAGCACTAATTGAGCACATTAATGCAGCAGCTCGCGTAACAATATTTTTATTAAATCGCTGATAGGGTTTTATTGTAAAATAGATTACTCAACGACTCTATTCCTATCAGTATAGTAATGTAATACTTATTTAGCAAGACACACGATTATAGTTTTTTTTTTCTTTTGAGGAAGGTCTATTTTTTCTTTTCCCTATTTTTCTGATTTTTCAGGGGAAAGCGTACATATCAGATTGAGGCTTGGGTAAAAATCAGATGGCGCCCTAGGTAAGACCTTTTTTTTAAAGATTGATTCAAATTTTATAGTGAACCACACCCGTCTTCACTGTAAGCTAGCCGGAGCCTTAGGTTGCCACCAGACAGCCGAAAGAAAAATTGTAACAAGTAAATGAATCTACGATCAAAAAATTATGATATCTAGTTAATCTAATTAATGATGTAATTCGGACTTTGGGGTTCAATAGATAATTTCCCAAATATTTTTTAAATTCTTCTAGCAAAATTGAAAATGAGCGTAATACCGGAAAATATTCCTACAGCTCTTTGAAACGAACGGTCCTGTCAAAGTTTTCACTGCATAATCGATAAGGAGTGATTAAAGAAAGTGTATAATTTTGTCCCATGCCACATTCTAAATATAAACAGTAATGGATTTATAAATACACGTTAATACTAAATAAACTTGGCCAAATTGCGTTTCGAAAAGTTTCCAAAGCTCAAATACTTATTATTCCCCTCATGTTCGAAAACCAACAAAGAAAAATGTACCTACTTTTACGTAATGCCTTGTCGAGACTTTTTGCATAATACCTATTATTTTTTAAAGCTAATGACATGAAATGTTGTTAATCACCTCATTACCTCTCTTAATGATATCGAACGTACTATTTCGTATTTTCTGCTTAACTATAGAAGGTATTTGAATGAAAATTATCAACCCACATAATTCTGAAGGCGTTACTTTTATGAAAAATAAAAAAACACTTCCAAAATCATATGAGCGGGGACTCCTTCATCCCCCTCCCCACTATAATTGCCCATATGTCTATATATTAGCACAAAGACGTCCTTCTTATAAGCTTTTCTTCCTGTTTTTCAATTTTTGCACAAAATTGTCCCCTTCAGAATGATTTGGGGTGGATAGTTTCCATTAAAATGCTCTGTATAACAAAAAAAACAATTGTCATTTTCATAATAGACTCTAGAAAGCTCTCATACATTTTTTTTGCTTTCCGCAACTTCATTGCTCGCAATAACCTGAAATAAACAGCAATCTAAGAAAACCTTCCAGTTCTCATATTTTTGCAAGAATCATATTGGTAGATTTTCCAAGCAAAACACTTAGACATAATTATTCCTATGGATAAAGTATTAATATTTCGAGAATGGAGAATGGAATGCGAAGTTTATGATGAAAAATTGTTTTGAAATTCACTCAATCTATTTTCAAGGACAAATTGCTTAGATATACAGACAAACTCGACTTATTATTCGTGAAAAAATGATAGTAGAGGCATTTTATCTTATTGTCTTATTTTCAATGGGTTGTTAAACCGATATCAGGTTTCTGGTATTTCATTAAAATACAGGGTTGCTAATAATACAGGATGCTTCCTGTAATCGTACATACATTCAAAATAAATGTAAATGCGCCAATAGGTGTGCAGTGCGACATAAAATTGCCCGAATCTCTTAAACCGTTAATGTTATCGAAATGTCACAAGAGGCCTTGATATCTCTAAAAATGTTCACCAAAGCCAATTATCGCATTTATAACTGAAAAAAAGTTTACTTACAAAAAAAATGGCGCATTCACCATTTAACTTATTCGGTACCTGAGTTCACAAGTATGTTGTAGATTGTATATCACGCCAAAAAGTGTGCAATTATGGTGTTTATTAACGGTTAAAATATTACCAATATCCAACCAGCCATTTGATAATTGTAAATAAAAAACTATTTTCCATTCCCAATTTTAGAGCCCTATAGTTCGTTAACGAAGGGCGTGAAGAAAAAATTTTATATGAAATACCATCATTATTTTTAGCCTTTCTATCACCTCCCAAGTTTTTGGTACGAACTCCTGGGACACCCTGTATATTAGTACATTAATATAAATGAATCGGTGAGATTAAAAACAGTATAAGTCCGAAAAAATTATTTTGAGTAAATCGAAAAAAACTGTTTTGCGTCTAAACGACTTGTTTTAGAGCTGTACATGTACAGAGTGATTATAGATCTTATTGTCACCCATTATTTCGCGTTAAAAAACTGTGGAAAAAAACATTAAATTTTGCGTAATATAAAAAACTAAGCTATGAACTTGTACTGTTATTTCACTCAACTACAAAAAATTGCAAAATAAGTTGTTGAATTTTATATTTTTAACATTTTCCACTTAACATAATACTGTATTTGCTATACTAAAGAAAAATAAACATTGTTGAATAGAAAAAACATGAAACTAAAGGAACCGAACATTTTCAGTTTTCAGCTTCTTGGCTACTTGTCTTCCACGACGTGATATGATAGTAGAACTCTAGTAATATACTGCATGACTTTCTTTATATCAATAACTTTTTTGATGTTTATTGGTACTGGTCCATGATAGGCCTGTTCTTGCAACTTTCACTACAAATACGTCATTTACCTAAACATGAAGGTAGCCACTTTCTGATTATGTTTCATGAACTAATTGCCAGTTACTGCAAGACCACAGAATACACCATCCCAAGAAGAAGCGAAGCTTGTGCTATTTCACAATTCATTTTCTGAGTGCGCATGTCTGACAGTTGCCATTTTAAGCTCGTTATCTGTCAATGACATGTGATTTTATTGTTTACCAAAGAATTTTCTTTGTAGTAAGCTTTTTGATTATTTACATATTTTTTTGTGTTTTGAACGATAAAATTTGCTTACAAAATTACATTTATTAGTTATAGCGCCAATAACTTGTGCAATTCGTGGCTCTGATTCAAGTGGTGGATAAATAATAATTGAAAAACACAACAATACTTCGATATCTGTGGAGAAAAGTTTACTGTCGCTTCTTTTTTATAACTTCGTTGTCACAGATATCAGTACATTTTCTCTGGGTGTAAAATTTAATTCAGAATCTGGTGAAGTGTAACTTTCAAATATATAAATAATAAAAATTTTATATTCAAGCAGCACACTTATTGTAATTTTTATCATCATTTACTGAAATTCTTTCTATTGTAAACTGATATTATAAATATATAATCTATTATTATTGTATTGGTTTTTAGACTCACCCTATCCTACATATAGTGCTACATAAAAACATACTTACACATATAATTTCGATAACAATATGGAGTCATTTGGTTAAACAATAGCTCATTATTTTCAATAATAGATGGTACCTACTCCAAAAACAAAAGCTTAAACTTATATTTATATATGTTTCACAATATTTGTTAAACTGTTGAATTAACTTAAACAATGCATACATTGAGTTGAACAATTAAAGCTTTGTCGAAACAAGTCATGAAAATAAACAATTATTATTTGAGATTCTTTGGTTCCACTTTTTTGCGTGTAGTTAACATTTAATTTACATTTTTTGAACAATTTTCTCAGTGTAACTTGATCCGTTATCTGTCAACGTCAGTTTGAAGGTCACGAAATTTTGCCACCACAATATCAAAGGATTTACGCCGGCTTTCGTTTCTTGTTTGGCTGATGTATTCTGTGGTAAGACCATTCGAATTTGAAGTTTGAAGAATTGTCAAAGTCTATAAATATTTGAGTGGTTTGTTTGTTTTTGATTACAGTTTATATGAATTTGACGTTTCAATATTATAAAAAAAAGGGAGCATTGTGCTAATATTTTTTAGTTGACTCAAGTTAGTTCTTCTCAACAATTTACCAAATCAGAATAATGTCAATATCATATAAATCTTGTTTTCCCACTACTAGCTGTGAAGTTGACAATTATTGCTTCTTCTAGAAGTTGAATTTCTCTATTAGTTTTTAATAATTTTTTCTATCATTAACCTAGGTCAATGATGGACAAATTCAAATATTTTGAGAACTCAGGGATAGTAGGACAACAAAAACTTGTGCAGCATAATTATGCGTAAACCCAGGAGATTGTCTTTAACATATTTGCTGCTTGAAATGACCTACCAAGATAAAGTTAGTTTAAAATTCGCGCTCAACCAAAAATGACTGATGACATAACGAGTACGTTCGTAATATATCGAAAACTGACAGTGTTCTTGCCAGTCAGACAACGGAGTAAACGCTCCTCGTGGTGCGTTTGTGAATTATTTTTAATTTTTGTCTCAAATTTTGCTAGCAGTGGAAAAAATTGTATATATACACCATGATATTGAAGACATTAATAAGGCTCGGTCAATAATAGTAGTCCTCACCCCCTTAGTATATAATAAACTATTTGTATTATACTGCATTAACATAACTTTTTGCTTACAATTGTGGTTTGAGGCTGCTGGAAGAAATTATAAACCAAATTACAGCTAGCTACTATATACTGTTATGAAGATCGATATCAAGACAATAGTATCATACTATTATAACGTCTTGCAAATTTGAAAATTACTTTCTAAAGAGTAAACTATATTACAGGAAACTGTAATAACATCTTATAAAAACATCACGTTTGTCTCGTTTTCGTGATATAAACAAGATCCAACAATACACATCCGCGAACTCTATCAGCATTGTGAAATTATTCAATATGAAGTTTTCAGATGTGTTTATTGCTGGTTTAAAGTTTACAAACTTCTCTTTCAAATTAGTTGGCCTGCTTCACATCCTAGTTATAACAAACAATTTTCAATTATTCAACCCGAAATTCCTCCAACAATAATTTCACAAGGATATAATTCGTGATTACGTAATATTAGCGTTTCTCTGCTTCCGTTTTTTAGTAAGTTGGTATCTTTTAGTCATCTACAACTTCAAAGATTTCATATTTTTTGAATAATGAAAGTTTTGTGGCATTCTCGAATGATTTTTCATTTCGACAAAAAAAGCTACACTACTTTTACTCCTTAAAACATCTGATACTCTTTACTTTTTGATGATCTATTATTAATGGCGGTATTATTACTTAATGTAAATTTGGAGTTATAACACCCAATTGGTTAATAAATGGGAACAAATGTCTTGGTACATTTTGCCCAATCTTAATAAACAGAGAGAATAACTCGTTTGCAACTATGCGTCTTCATTAATATAATAAGGTTTCATCGCATGGGAATCTATACAGGGTGATTCATTAGTGCGATAAAGTCCAATATCTTGTAAATGGTCGAAGATATTTGAATGAAATTTTGACTGATTGTAGCCAGCCTAGAAGCTCATATTTTAAAATTAGTGGCAACAGTACAGCGTGTTCCAGAACGCCGTGCCAGATCAAAGTTATATTTTTTTTGAATGGGACACCCTGTATTTAACTTCAAATTTGAATTCTGCTTGACTTCGCTATTACAATGATATAATATTGTAATCGGTTATACAGCGTATTTAAAAAGTTCTGACCATTTGTTCTTGTAAATCGTAATGACTTCAACGCCCTGTATGCTTTAAACTGCACAATTTAAAATTAATCTTTTATAGCCATACGTCTATGATAGTCGTCTAGTACTACAATTAAATCGAACTGATTCGATATTTAAGAAACCGTATACAGGGCGAGCCCAAACTCGAATACATTAGTTTCACAATTTTTTTAAATGAATCACCCTGTATTTTATATCGGTAAATGGAAGTTACTTTACTATACTTCAAAATTTATTGAGTATTCCCTATACCCAAACTGAATAGTTTTTGTGATATTTTTTTATAAAATTTTGGTAGTTTACATTTGTGATGATTCTGAAAAAAATTAACATGGAGGGCCTTGAAAATAGTAATTAGGCTATGAAAATTTGTGCCAAAATACCGTTTTTAATACTAAATCTAACTAAAAAAATTAAATCAAAGTCGGTTGAGAAATGCGGATTTTACAGGGTTGCTTCCAAATAAAATGGGTCACACTGTAGAATTGTCAATTATCAATTTTTATAAAAATCTTATGTGCTTTTAATATCACTGGCTTCCGGAGTATTCCTGATAGAATATTAAAGATGATATTCTCTCATATCCCACATTTGAATAACCTTTATTAAAAGTAAATTTCATCCTAAAAAGCAGGAAAAAAATTAACCCCCGCTGCTGATTTAAGCACTTCAAAATACTTTTTGCTGTCAAATAATAGTCTTGGCTTCAAAATGAATAAATGGTATTAATAACAAAAAGGGTGATATCCACACAAGTTTGCGTCGGAGTTGTAAAAGAAGTTGTTCTAACTCACATAAAAGTAAAACTTTCGAGCACGAACTCCTCGGAAAGCTGTCGATAGGATTTTGTATTTTGGGTTATATTAAATAGAACATTCTTTTAATTCAAGTTGTATTATCCGACTTTAATGTCAGCCAGATGTACTTTCCTTCAAAAGAAAAATAAATCTTTAAACTTATCATTGTTGGGTTTGTTTTTATTGGGAATTGAAACGTTTTGATAGCGTTCCAGCTGTCGTTATCATCAGGAATTAGGTATTCTACTTCTATCAATGAGATTGGATAGTTCTCTTTTCAACCAAGGTAATGAAATTTGAACATACGCCGCCAAAGAATACAATTTATCTATATTGGGGTGACATTCACTGAGATAGGATTCTGAATTGTGCAATTTGCAAGTATGTAAGTTCTGCTGGATCTTTCCAAATGTCAGATCTTCTCTTTTTTCAGCTTTACCTATTTCTTAAAAAATTACATTGGAGCTTCAAAATGGTTCCGGCCTCAAAAAGAAAAAATACTGGGTGTCCCAGAAGTTTCTGACTCATGCAAAAAAACTCGATAGGAAAATGCTGCTTTTCATGAAACATTTTGTTTTAATATCTCAATTTTCCAGTATAAATGTGAAATATTAAGAAGGGTGCTTTCTATTCTATCTGAAAGCCTAGCTCTTCCTCTTCACGAAAATGTATAATACTCTAATACCTCCGTTTAAAAAAAGTATACCAATTTTTTTCAAAAAAGCTACAAATTTGTCTGCAAAATTTGTCAGTTGTCTGCTAGGTGGGATGATAATTAATTGAAGTTCAATAGAGGAGTTCATTCTAGGGTCAGTGTGGCCAACAAAAGTGGTTTTTTCTGACAAGAATGACAGTTAAGGTATACCCTTGAAAACATAAGATTTTTGCATGTTTTTCATCATTGCGAACATCTATATTGCTTAATTAAAATTATGAATACACCCACTTTCAGCTGAATACTCAACATATCGGTGGCCAATAATTCCAGGAACTCTTAGGGTGCGTTCACATACTCACTCCAGAGTTAAAGATTAACTCAGTATCGTTTATTTACTTACTCTAGATGATGGATCAGCCATCTAGAGATAACTCTGCTGACTCTGTTCTCCGTCGTTTTTGATAAACATTAAACAGTTCCAACATGTAATTCCGTTCAAAACAAGCACTTCGTTATTCATGCTAAGTAATAAATAAGATAAGAATAGAAACAATGTAAACACATCAATTTAGTTAGGTTAGGTTATGTTCTGTTTGAACACAAAATCGAAGAGTGAGTTTATGAACACACACTTTGAGTTCATCGATATAAACCACGTGACTTAGCTCTCGCGTAACTCTAGATGTAACTCGGAGTAAGTTTATAAACACACCCTTGGCATGTCACCATTTCTGTTATATGTCACTAGTTATGTCAGATGTCATCAGTGGAAAAAGTAATTAGAAGAATAGAGATACAGCTAACTAGAAACGCTACTAAAATCTAATCAAAAATGGACATACACAATTGAACGAATATCAACAAAAATAAATTTAATATAACTGACATTTGACATAACCAGTGACAGAATAACAGAAGTGAAATGGTGACTTGCCAAGAGTTCCTAGAATTATTGGCCACCAATATGTTGAGTATTCAGCTGAAAAGTCATTTTAAATTTCAAGATATACGCTTCGGGGGTGTATTCATAATTTTAATTAAGCAATATAGATGTTCGCAATGATGGAAAACATGCAAAAATCTCATGTTTTGAATGGTAGACCTTAACTGTCATTCTTGTCAGAAAAAACCACTTTTGTTTGCCACACTGACCTTAGACTGAACTCCTCTATTGTAACTTCTACTCTAGAAACTCTAGAAACTTTGTGAAACAAAATTGAAATTTTCAGATTACCACGTACAAATTATAATTTTTCTCAAAGAGAAGTGGTCTTAACTTATAAAATAATAAAAGAATAGCTCAGGCGTTCATTTATTAATTAACTAACAAAAAAAAACTGGAAGCGTGTCTTCTGCAACAAAACACTAAACGTTTTGGGGAAGTGAAAGCTTTTTAAGGCCGAAGAATAGGGAGTGAAAGAAGGTCAGTAAACACGAAAAAATAAGAATCGTATCAGATAATAAAGTGTTTAGGGATTTACGGAAGAAAAAATTCTAATGGAAAACACGTCTTAGTTGATACATATAATCTTATTAACATCAGTTGAATAGATATTAGAAAACTGGAAACGATATTAACAAGTATTAAAAAAACTGGTTTTTGTATTGAAAATAGGCCAGCTCTTCAAGAAGGAATAGTATCTCACTTTAAATTATATAGCTTCACGGGAATGTAGAGGTGCAGAAGAAGATGGTCGCATGGGCGAGAGCTGATGGTACGAAGGTGACAATTTATACAGATAGGGAAAAGTAAAAGAAGGCCAGAATATTGGAAAATTCCATTAGGAGGAGAAAGGTAGTATTAGGAAGGTTTTAGGAATATGGAAAAAAAGTGGGTGGATAGACTGAGTCTCGAGAAACAGGGAGGTGGTTATATAGGCAAAGAAGGGGGTTGAGGTGAGGGAAACTCTGAGGTAGGTGCAAAGGGTGACAGAAGCTAGGGCGGTGGAAGCGAGAAGGGTAAAAAAACCATTAAGATGGTAGGGATAGACCCGTGGATTGAATGGTGAGGAAGAAAATAGAGTCATGGATTGGGGAATGGGAGAAGAAATGCTGGGAAATGCTGGCTATGTAAGGGCATGGAGCACATGGTCAGAGACTGTCGGCAGGTCTTTCTTTGTAGGGTATGTGGGGAAAGGGGACAGAATCCAGAGAAGACAGAATGTAGTAGGGGAAGGAAGGGAATGGATGGAGACGGAGATGGAAAGATGGGAGGGACTCTCTGGACCCCTAAGAGGGAAGGAGGAAGGGGAGAGTGGACCGCTGGAAGCAAAAATGTAGAGGATGGATGGAAGATGTTATAGATAAGACTGGTGGAGAGCATGATTAGGGAAAGAGAAGTACTCGATATGACATGTGAGAGGTATGAAAGAGGATGTGTCCAACTCTGTATGGGTACTGGTTAGGACCTATTCGAACATGAGCTCCTTCCCATTTCGACCCGAAAAAAAAAGATTTAGGTGAATTTGGGGCAATTTGGGACATCAATAACAATAATATGCATAAAATGATCAAAAAATCTCTGCAATCACTTTCAATCAGTACTTGTGCTGATAATGGTCTCAATTACTACTGCAAAGTGACACATTAATCCCTTCTGAATTTACTTTGGATTTCATTTTTACTTATCACCTTTCCCGGGGCATTGTCCGTGACAATATAAATCAGTAATTCATGGGTACATATTTGTGCAATTTTAGACATAGTTATGTAGAAATTAGAGAAATATTTTTCATTGTTTTCATTATTATACAATTATAAATATTGATATACAGCACCAGCTATGCGAAATACTCATTTTTTCCCTGAAATATGCTAAAACTAAACTCAGGAAGGTAACCCAATGCAAATAAACAAACCCTCCATTAACATAACCTAAAATTAATTACCTATCCGTCCCTACTCTAATAACTGTTGACCCGTTAGCTTTGCTAGCGCCACCAAATTAACAACTTCCGATGGACCCTTTTTATACACAATTCGTGCTTCTTACATCTACTCTTCATGGTATGGAGATTTCACTCCGAAGTAAACAGCTTCAAAAACGCATGGAAGAAACGTTTTTCTTCTTTAATTCAACAGCTGCTATGTATGTTATTTTAACAGTGTCTTAACCTGCATCGTATTGCGCACTGTCTCGCAATTGAAATCCTGGACATTTTCTCTTTTCTACTAAACCCTTTTATCTATCTACATAATTCATGAATGTTAAGCATCTAACAGACATATATTTGTACACGAGATGGCGGTAAGTATGCTAGAAAAATTCGAGGCACGAGTTCTATCGAACAAAATCAGAAATAACGACGCAACGCTACGGCGTATAAGAAGTTAGACTTCTATTCACTTTGGTATTTCCTCAGTGGATTTAGATACTTATCCAACATTGTTAGATGGCTTTATTTTGATCGGAATATCGAAAAACGTTGTTTCCTGGGGGTGGCTGATAACTGTATACAAGTGCTTTAGGCCTTAGAATCTCTTATTATTCGATTAAAGGAGAGGAATCGACCCTAGTCTCATTGACTTCAAAACGTTGGAGTAACTTGCAACTTTCCCACAATCATTTGGAAAGTTTTTTTCAATATCTTGACAGGAATCATCAGGGTTGACAATTATTTAGTCATATTTTGAATACTCTCTGTCTTATACCTTATACCAGGTTTTATAGTAACTCGTCGTAGACTGGGAAATGAGACGGACAGGCTTCAAAAACGCTCAATTTGGAAAAAATTCCAGTTTGAAATAAATACGTCTAAAATGTCACAAAAGCAAAATTTTGAACTCTTCGTAAATTTGCAGGGTGGATTGTTTCAAGTGGCCCACTCTGTATATTTAAATGGGAACAAACACTAGGCATGTATTATAATGCAATCTAAATAGTGCAAAAATTGCGCCTATAAATCACGTCTTGAGGTCATTTTAAATTAGACAATTTCTTGTGCAATATTTAGTTTTGGAACAATTGTATTAAAAATTGTCTACCCTGTCAAATTTTAAGAAAAAATAGATCAGGTTCTATTCTCTCAACAATTTGATTTATTTTATATCACGATGGAAATGTTCTATGAAAATGTCGTATGAATGTCAATAATCTTGATAATTTGTGGTTATGTATCAAAGTGGTTGAAATATTATATTTATGTCTTGGAATAAACTAGAGATTGGAATGTTAATTGAGGAAATCTCAAAACATGCTTTTTTGTACAACGAAAAACACAAAGATTACCATACTTGAGAAGGATATCCGTAGAATCTGTAGTGGCAAAGCTAAAAGCTAGGCATCATTAGACCTATTCATTAACCACTTATCTTGCCAAATCTCATTCTCCTCTGTATTAAAGTTAATATTCGCTTAGTGACATGAGCAGCTGTGAAGATTAATAAATATTTCAAATTTCCCGATTTCATAACTAACGACATTCTTGAATTTGAAAAGTTTATATTTATTTCATCATCAAATTAAATCACTGCGCAGAATCTTGAACTAAATATTGTTCAATAAATTGGAATAGTCTAAAATAACTTAAAACAGTTGGCCAATATTTCACACGAGAAATCTATTCCAAATATTGTTCCAAATACCAAATATTGCACGAAAAATTGTCTAATCTAAAATGACCTTAAATGTCACAAAAACATTGTTTCAAACACATCGTAAATGTCACAAAATTATACTTTTTCACCTGCTCCAGGATGGATTGTTTTAAGTGACCCACTCTGTATATTTGACAAGTAGCAAACATCAGGCGCATATACTGCCAATCTAAATCGTGCAAAAATTGCGTCTAGAAATGAACAATATTTTCCCATACTATGAAGGTAGATATGAAGATAAAAAATTCAAAAAAATGACAAAAAAACCATCCCTATTGTAGAACAATTTCCCAGAACTTCAAACATTAATTACGGCTATTCCAGAATTGATTACGTTAAAGCATACACTCAAATGTAAATTGACAAGAGTCTTTATTACATCAATCCTACAAATTACGTCTTGGGTAATCGCAGGGCCGGATTTAGGGGAGGGCAACCGGGGCGAATGCCCCGGGGCCTCCACAAACGCGGGGCCCCCACAATAGAGACTTCGGGGAAAAAATCTTCCAAACTCCAACTAGTAAACACTAGTAAGCATATTTTCCCTTGATATTTTTTTTGCCCTTTTACTTTTACCTACAGCCTACAGTACTATGTACATACATGATAATTTGATTATATTAATCTTAAATAACAGAAATCATTGATCTATATTTGTTCACTCCAATCAGGCAATCAGTGGAATATCAAAATCTCAAATGGCCCTGATAAGCACTTCCAAGTCACTACTCATCTTGAGGGAGTACCCCAATCGCTTAATCGCTGAGTGGGGTGGTACTTGCCCGCAACCTCGGAGGTTGGGTATTCGATTCCGTGTCTCGACAATTAAAAATTTCACCCTGTAAAATTCATAATTGACCATACATTATTTAGTTTGTTGGAATCGATTCATTAAGAAGATTTCAAAAATAAGCAAATATACAGGGTGTTTCATTAAAAAAAAACAACACTGATTATGGCATACTTGCGTGAATCACCCTGTACATTTAAATTTATGTTTACATAACGCACAACTCAATTCAAAAGTTCACGTGTCTCGGCATTTTTTATAATTTTCTAAAATAATGACATAAAGAATTTTATTCCATGAGTGGCTTCCACACTGTACATAATATGAATTAATTGCAGTATATGAACAATCGGTAAATCGGTGTTCTTCAATTCTTAAATAAATCAATTATTATTGACTAATTGGTAATTTTTTCATATTTATATGTGTGTGTTCAATACTAAGGGAATCTACTTGGGTTCACAATAAATTGTTTATTGAAAAACTCGACTGAAAAAAAATAGTTTACTTTATTTGGAAAATAATTTGGGGCGGCGAGGGGGCCTCCGCTCCTTTGTTGCCCCGAGGCCTCTGGTCCTCTAAATCCGGCCCTGGGTAATCGATTTCAAGAACACTTCGAAAAATCAATGCTGCGTCACTGATATTTAATCAAGTATATGGGGCTTTAAATGAGAATTTTAAGCTGTCGAGGTAATTTCTATAAATATTTATAAGGGCGGAGTTTTAGGACAATTTGGATTGTAGGTGAGTTATTTCCGAAAATCAGATGACACAGGCTCGGGATAAATTAGTTTGCCGTAAAAGACCATTTGAATTTAGATTTGGTCATAAAACACAAACAAAAATTAAGTAATTTAGCGCTGGATGTTTCCAAAAACGTTCGAAAGTGCCTGGAAATTGATTAATGTCAAAAGCGACAAACACTGAATTTCCTACAAATAAAATGATCCACAAAGGTTAAGGAAGTTCATACAGCTGGAATATCCTATAGGTGAAATTTTTTTAAATATTAGTTTAGTGAAAAATGTTATTCCTGATAAAAAGTTTTGCTTGTTCTGAAACCCAAAAAAATGAAATAAAATTCAA
>CAJUYG010000923.1:22075-58389 GCA_910591675.1 Galerucella calmariensis | reverse complement strand
TAATTAGGGTTTATTACTCCTCGTACTTTTTGTACATACTATAATTGAAGTATGGTTGAAATAATACCATTCTTGGTATGCATCATCGCTTGTGACTTATATCCGGGTTTTTGGCATGTCGTTTATTTTATTTGCAATTTTTACATAATAGCTAACCTCAAATTTGATAAATAAAATCATCTGGATCGGATTAAGTCAAATTCGAAGAGGCTATGGAATTGATAATTACCAGCTTCTTTTTCTAACTGAAAATCCCTGAGAACTTTCAAAATGCTTATGGTTTTTTCGTGTGTCTAGGCATATTTTTGTATTATTTATTATTATTATTATTATTTAAAAAAATGGTGGGCTCCTTACACCCACCACGGCACTTCACGCACACCAAGAAGGGTATTATTTTAATCATAATACATTTCATTTTAGCACCGTTTCCACCTCATACTGCTTTTTAAACGACAATTTCAAATCATTAAAAAAATGATGACTTTCTCTTTTTCTCAAATAAGTTCATTTAAATCGAACTTCGACAGAATGATAATTATTGTCAATTGGGATCAAAATTTTTAATAAAACGTCGAGAAATCTCCCAATTAAGTAATATCATATCATAAAGTTTTCACATCAGTTAATCCGCTAATCTGAATTGAAAAGATCGCTCAGAACAAATTACGATAACACTTTTGAAAGTCGAACTTTCAGTCTAATTAAACTTGTTATCCAAATATTTTCCTAATTGGAAACTGATTAACGATTATATTTTACTGAATGATACACTGAAAAAAAAGCTATTACTTTGAAAAGTTCGCAATAACAGGAAGTAGAACTAACTCCTTGCCCACTCCACAACCCACTATTCTCGAGCCATCACTAACGTTCGAGTTATCTTCGTATTTGCTGTCTATTAATACTCTTAATCAAATGTGCTCCCACTCAAAAAGCTCAGACAAGTAGATCAAGAAAAATAATGTAGATTCAGTGGAAAAGAAGTATCTACAACTCCTACGATAGAAGACTTACCTAAACTAAAGCTTGCGGGCTTTCCAAAATTTCTTCGGGATATAGTCAAAAGCGCTCTTATCGTGCGGAAGACACAGAGGTTACCAAAATGTGAGATTACAAATATACCCGAGATGAATAATGATGGTTTATGTTTCCTGCACACTTGTTGACGAATTTCCACTTTTTCAGTCATTCTCGAAATAATCTATCTGATTAAGTACCATTTTTTTGCTTAAGGATGCAGAAAACCGGAAAATTGCTTCTTATTGTTACTGTTACTTTGAATTGTCAAAGTGACATAGCTGACATTTAAATAAAAACTTCGCTGGTGAAAGACTTTTTAGAATCGCTGAAAACTAAATACATTTCCTTTCTCCTCCCGTCAATATTGCATAAGTCTGTCTTATTCATCTTACGGATTTTATTTGGAAGTTATGATTGAACGCAATAAAAGAAAACAAAAACAGTGAATATGTCTTTGTTGAGTCGTTTGGCCCGCATGATAAGACTGCATTTGACTATATCTGTACCTAACTATTGAATAGAACAAAGGAAGCACACCAGATATTTTAGGTCTCAGTATAGGGAGTTTTTCGAAGGTATAGTCTTTTTTCTACAAAAAGAGACAGCCAAAACTAATTGTGGCTTATGCCACTCAATGAAGTTCCATTGCAATACGGACGTAATATGCCTTCCATACGCCCTACAAGGTAATCATTAAATATAACACACAAGACACATTAGAATAAGGCGTAATCCGCATCTTCACGGATGGCTCTAAAACCAATATGGGCTCAGGATGTGGAATTTACTCCAGATCTTTAAATCTACACATTAAATGGGCGATGGGCTGTAATGTCAGCGTTGCTCAAACACAGCTCACTGCTATCTACATCGCCGCAAAAGATATTACCAAAAGAAACACCACAGGTAATAAAATTCACATCCTTACGGATAGTAGACAAGCACTACTAGCCCTGAACAGACCATGTATCACATCAGGCATAGTACTGGAGTGTCACCTGTCCCTGATCGGAGCCTGTAGCAACAACGAAGTCACTCTAGGCTGGATCAAGGGCCACAGTAAATCGAAAAGTAACCACATTGCCGACTCACTAGCCAGGAAAGCAGCCTCCCAAAAACTCTTGGGACCTGGCACTTTTATTGGTCTGTCGGCTTCAGCTATGATTGATCTAATAAAGGATGAACACTCCCTTGAAAAGTTTAAGGGTAGATGGGACGATGCAGGAGGTTGCAGGCTTGCCAAGGAGCTGCTGCAGTATCCGTCAGGAAAATAGCCAAAAAATACGTGACTATGAACAGAAAGAGCCTTCGGAGAGCCACGGGTGCTCTGACCGGTCACTGCCACCTACGAAAACACCTCTACAGACTGGGTCTGTCTGACACTCCACTTTGTAGAGGATGTGAACAGGAAGATGAGACTATCGAACACATTGTTTGTGAATGTCCGACACTCTCTCAATTTGGGTTTTTTGTATTTGGTGAGTACAGGCTAACACAAGCCAGCATGAGAGAGCTTACTACCGGCGACGTTATCACCTACTTCAAACAAGTAGGCTGGATGACGAGCCTAGAAGGAAGTCTGAACCTTAGAAGGATGCAGAATGGGCCAATTGTGGCCTAAGTGCAGTGGGGTCACCCACCCTTCACATTCTTAGAGATACAGGGAGTGTTTCGAAGATATAGTATTTTTTCTACAAAAAGAGACAGCCAAAACTAATTGTTTGGTGAAACGTCCGAATAAAGAAAAAAAAACAAATTTAAATTCAGTTTCTAAATTGTTATTTTAACCGGCGGCATTTTGTAATTAGATTTATTTTTAAATAACAGTTTCTCTCTCAAAATTAAACTTCTATTCGGTTAAAAAAGTCCCTGTCGAGTTCTGTTTCTCCACAAACAAGTCGAAAGAAGCTGGAATCGTTAGAAGATTTCATACTTTTAGAATTTATAACCTTTTGTACTGGTCCCTAGGGACCTTCCTCTCCTATTTCTCTGTAATGTATGCAAAAGATATGATAAGCTTCGGAATATCCATTAGAATATTTATTTTCCAGAAGTTTTATAACAACCGAACAACCAATAAATATATCGATAGGTGTAAAATCTCGGAGCACGATATAAAAAAAAGAAAATATTTAAATATTTTCGTATATAAGTTTGGAGAATATGCTTCTAACTCTCACTATCCACCATATTGTATCAGAAATTACCCAAACCCAAACGATCTTTATAAAAATTGGTCAACATATTTTGTAGACCAATTTATCTGACAAAATTATACTTTTCAATATTATATTATTGAAATAAATTGAATTAGAATTATGGTTATTGAAATTATATTTTGTAGACCAATATCTGGAAAAACATACTTTGTTATTTTTAATATTTTTTTCTACGTTTCTTGTGGTATCACTTTTGGTTTGATTTCAATGGGTTTTTTTTTCACGTTTCGGTTCAGCAGTCGTAATCATAGGCCAGACGATAGGGGTAACAACTACAAGTTATTAGCAAAACGGCAGATTTTTTTTTCATAAGTGCTTTAAAGTATGTAGATTAATATGAAAAAAGTTTACCAGTCTATCGATTTCCCAAATTAGAAAAAAAAATCAAAAAACCTCTTTTTTTTTTCGAAATCTTTCAATATTTCGCGCTTGGAGGAAGGTGGAGAAAAATAAAAAATACCAGCGTGTAGGGAGAGTGTTTTGCAACAAAAAAGGTTCACTGCGTTTCTTTCGTCCGAGCAATGGTTTGTCTGGAAAAAATTCGGTAAACTAAGTATGTGTTCCGCATCCGCGCGACTCTATTTTCTGAAGCGCGGCGGAGTACATTATAAACTATTGTACAGTTATAATGTAGATATAAATACTTGTAATAGGGCGTTTTGAAGTGTCGGCTTTAAGATGGCATTTTTTTGTCATAGCACTTGTTCATTTTTAGCAAATTACTCATATATAATATAAATATTATATTTTAATAATAAACCAAGTATCTCAATAAAAAATATATTATATAATAAGGTGGCATTGAAACAATTTTTCGAAGGATGGAAACTGTTATTTAGGAAGTCTGCCCTATAGATAAAATTTACGGATAATCAATTTTTCCTAATTACGAAATACGACACTTTTCATTACTTAGTAAATTTTAGGAATCTTGAATTTACAAGAAAATATATATATTAAATACTGTAACTTTAATAAAACTGGAGTAATTTTAATGTGGTTTGCGTAGAAATGTTGAGGAAACTTCTAAGATCAAGAATATATAATTACAAAATCAATTAATTTACATACATTTTTGGATTCAATGATTTTATATATTATAAGCGAAAATAGCAATTTTTATAGATTCGGGTAGAAATCTTCTTTATTTTTTCAATATAAAATTTGATACTCATGTACTATGAAGATTTATATTCAACGAACAAAATGTATATATGAAAATGTATAAGAGATGATTAATATATAATTTTAAGATATAATTTTTTTCATACCTTTTTCCAATAAAAATATGTAAAAATTAATTTATCACCTTTTATTCATTACTCACAACCTTAACTCTTACCAAAGACTGAAAAAAATACTGATTGAATATTTGTATTTTTTTCCGCCGTGCTGCAGAGTCGCGCGGATGCGGAACACATACTTAGTTAACAGAATTTTTTACAGACAAACCACTGATCGGACGAAAAAAACGCAAGAGTCCTTTTTTTTTTCCAAATACTTTCCCTACACGTTGGTTTTTATTCTTCTCCACCTTCCTCCCAGCGTGAAATATTGAAAAATTACGAAAATCGATAGACTGGTGAACTTTTTTTATATTAATCTACATATTAATATATTAATCTACTACTGCAGGCTTCAACTTCTGTAAATGTTCCTCTTCTATTCAGTAATCTCCCAGGTGGTGTGCTCTAGGATTCTGAAGTGCTGTGCAGTTAAAAATTATGAGGATGGAGGTTTCTTCTTCCCTGCCACAAAATCTGCAATCTTCTTCCTACACTATTTTGAGCTTTTTCAGGTGCCCATTTAGGCGACAATGTCCCGTTAGGATCCCTGTTGAAACTCTTAACGTAGTTCTAGTTTGACTTATGCATTCATTTGATCTCAACAGGTTGTAGTCACCCAGAAGAATATTTTATTGTATGAGCCCTACTAGATCTTTCCAATGGTCAGATCTTCTCTTTTTCTTAGCTTTACTTATTTCTTCCAATAAAACATTGGGGCTGATTCCACAAAAGGGTTCCGGCCCCCAGAAGGGTATTTCAGTCCTCCTCTTTGCTAGTTCATCTGCTATTTCATTTCCTTCTATTCCAGTGTGTCCTGGAATCCATAGTAAGGTGACTATATTGTTTTCGCCTAGTTCATTGTGTTTGTCCAGGCATTCCCACACCATTTTGGAACTGATACAAGAGCTCAGTGCTTTAATGGCTGCGTATCTTTGGTTAAGCGAAACGCTTTGAAAAACGATAAAATATCAAATGAATCCATATACTGAGGTCTTGTCTAGGAAGTCCATAAGCCAAAATTTCAAAAAATGCTAAATCGTCATTTACAGTATCATTATCAATAATGAAATTTTCTTCTATTTTATGATTTATTAATAATTATTCAATTAAATACAGAAAAGACAATACACACACATTCGACTCTAGAACATAGTCATAAATGTCATTTCTAATCTTCGATATGTTTTGAGGTTAAGTCGCACCTTAAGCCGAAGAATTCTGCAAATTTAGGTAAGTAGAACTTAAAATAATTATCTATGTTTCACTTATTTCAGTGACGCAACAGAAAAATTGCCACTTAAGAATTCAATCCCGGCTTAAAATTTAAGAAGAAGAATTTTGGCTTTACCAAATAGTGACCTTTCTTGTGATTGACTCAATATACAGATTCTGCAAATAATTATGTTCCGTATTGCCACTCTTTGAGTGAAAGAGAGAAAGCTATAGAGCAACAGAGAGACAATAATGCCGCAGTCCCCTCTCCGGAAAGTGTATCGAGACAAGAGTCCAGTGTGCTGGGTGTTTATAGAGTGTAAGTATTTTGTTCTCTCTTGGACATATGGAATTTCGTGTATAATTGCTCACTGTTTCTCCTATGTCATGAAACCAACGAACATAACATGTTAATGTTCGTTGATGAAACTTTCGAAAAAACACATTATTCCAAGACGTATTTCTCAGAACTATTGTCAACTACACATTTTTAAATTGGAAGGTAAAAACAATACCATTATTTGTAATTGTACCAATGAAAGTATTTATTTTCCCAAAAACCTTAAGACATCAGCCACTCAAGCAAATTTATTCCAGCGATGTGAAATTTAATTTTTGGGAAACCTATGGTCATTAAAATGTTCGGCAAGAGATATTTGATCACGGTATGATTGAATGCACTTTATTTGTCTTTACGTTAAGCCCACGTTTGCTTTTCAAATTTAAAACTACTCGTGCAGATCTCTGTGAGCTCTTAAAAACACATGAATTACACGGAATTGCAGCAAATATACTTCTTTTGAGTACCTACCAAGTAAATATAATAGCATAATAAAGGTCTAGACCAAACTTCTGAACTTTGAACATTTTTAAATCGGTTTTTACACTTGAAAGACTGAGTGGAAAATGTTTAAATTAACTGCATGTGGAGTTATCAAATTTCTTTTCACTTTTATATCAATTTTATTATAGTAAAACGTAGCACCTTCAACTTTAAACCTAAACACTCACTATTTTCCAGCGAAACATTTGCTATTTTGGAGTTAAATTCTCTTCAATCTTGGAGCTAAAAGGTTACTTTGAAGCTAAGTACACGCTATACTTGGAGCTAAACAAACGTTGCTACACCCTACAGATGAGTAGAGCATCTACTATCAACAATTTATCTCCCGCACCCTGTAGGTATACGTCTCCTAACAAATACAAAACTCTGTATGTTTGAATAACATTATAATTGAGCTCAATCATCATTTTACTCGTTCCATCCAAACACGTCATTTATTTATTACTACCAAACATCATAACAGTAAATTTATCAATTTTTTTTTATTGATGATAATAATCTGTATTGTGATAAATTAAAATTAAATTAAATCCAATATATATTCAAAAATATGTATGCCTGTTTGTACCTATGTTTAATATTCGTAATAAATCATGTCGAAACGAATCGACTATTGATCCTTTGAATTTTTAATGAAGCCTAATCGATTTATAATGTTTTGTGAGCTGTACAAAGCATAATATGACTGATCAGTAAGATATTAGATTGTTTACTGTGCTCAAGCTTTGTACAATTGCTGAGGAGTTTTTGTATTGTCAAGAAGGTGAAGCTTCTTTGCAAAACTTTTAATATTATTTTCAAAAATGTATGCCTTTTGTAATTAATCGATTTATAATGTTTTGTGAACTGTACAAAGCATAATATGACTGATCAGTAAGATATTATATTGTTTACTGTGTGCTTAAGCTTTGTAGAATAGGGTACAAGCATAAATTTTTCTATTGGTGGTAATTGACGCTTTATCAGGTCTCCTAACACCTTGCATGCCTATTTTTTCAAAAAAATATAAACTTTACTTTTAAAACGACTTTAAAAATCACAAAATTTGAAAGTCCGCCAAAACGCGCTTTACGTCATAAAGATGGCTGCCCCATGGTGTGACGTCATTTGTTTACGTTCTTATTCGTGCATCACGCTCTGAGTTCTTGTCACCTTATTTGTTTCTGTAAGCTTTAAAAATGGATTAAGCCAAAAAAAAACTTTGTATTCCAGTTTGTATTCCACTTTGTTCCAGTGTGTAAATCAACGTCTATTAAAACTCCAGACAAAATATTTGTTACTTTACCTGGTGGCGTAAGCAAAAATAAACTTAAAAGTACTTACTTATATGCTGGTAATTTTTATTCTTCAATAGTTTAAGGTTATGTACCTATATGTCTAGGAATCAACCATAAAAACATAATTTTTTTACGACCACACATCGAAATATGGTTGGTATCAATTATATAAATAAAACATAGTTTAAATCGTACTCACGGTAATGCTTTAACTCCTATTTCCTCTGCATTAAACCAGTTTTACTTCATAAATTCAAGCAGCATAAATGAGTCTACTTTGGGCAAGTTATCAGTTTGTCACTGAACACTGAACTAGTAAATAAAATATATTCTTCCAAAAGTTTTAAAATATCCTCGGAAATATCGGATATTTATGTCCTATTTCTACTTTACATTGACTGTTATAACTAAAAAAATCACACACAAACACGTAATGGTCTCAAACAAACATATAAATGTATTTTTACGTCGATGAAGCAATTTATAGTTGATTAAAATACAATATAAACACACAACTACAAATAACCTAATGCAATACCGGCCATATTGACATAAGAAAACACAAGAGATATGACATCACACGTATCATCGGTAGCGTTCGGAAATCCTCGGGTTGTGGTCGGAAAGTGCATTGAAATTTGAATTTCATTTTAAAATTTGGGAGTAATTTCCAATGGAAACTGGTCTATTTCCTATTATTAGTAATTTTTGATATCATATTTACTATTATAAATTAATATCCAAGCAAAATATGACTTATGCGTATACTTTATTGCTTGGGAGTTTTTGTATTGTCAAGAAGGTGAAGCTCCTTTGAAAACCTTCAACTATTTTTATAAAAACTTTGTGCCTTCTGTTATATGGATGATTCTTTGGAATTATCAAATGCTGTATTAATTTTGTAGGGTTTACAATTTTAATTTTCAGTTTTAAGCCAAACTAACTTCGTTAACTGTTACTGTAGTTTAATTTGAAGATTTTTACAAAGGTTTCTTGCTTTTAAAATATTTTCTCGCTGAATGAATTCTGGAAGTATACAGTGTTTCACAGGTTAACCGATAATCCATTGATAACACCTTAAAAAATATTTAATTTTTAGACCGTTTTGTTCAAAGCTGTACCTAAATTAAATTCATGAAGTTGATAAATAAGTCGAAAAATGGTAAGAAAATTTTCGCTCAATAAGTTTGTTGTCTCAAGAAAGCCTTGCCAAGCTGTTTTTTTATTCTTGGCAATAAAAAATCACATAATTTGACAATTTTTCGTTGCTATAAATGAAGAAATGGTCTGAAATGATGATAAGTAATGTGAAATTACATATTTATGCCAAAGTACATGGTGTTCTCCTTTAAAAATGTAAATACATCACCCTGTACTTATTCCTGCACAATTAGACAATTTTCAAATCGCCGAAGCACTCATTTAGAATCAAATATCAATTAATACTCATATTAAGTTGCATACTGAAAGCTCCGATCAATTTCGAACATACTATTGCATGGCTGAGCAGCGTTGTTTTGTTATACAAAAATTGGGACGATCATCATTTCGCTCTGTTTTACCGAGATACAATTCCAAACGGGAATTGCGGATTATACTCTACGACGCACTACATGTTCACAGTTTTTTTTTAGGTATGCACATTCAGAATATACAGAGAGTTCACTCGGTAATTCTTGTATGTGTATTTGGGTCATTCAATGAGACCTAAAAGATGTATTGTGCCCCCTTACTTCTACTAAGTTCCAGAAGGAAGGCTCAGAGATTAGTAGCTCGTTTAGTCCTATTTCCATGAGGAATTTCAGGATATCTGCAGGCCTCAACTCATATAAATGTCCCTCTTCTGTGCAATCCTAGGTGTTGTGCCAGAGGATTCTAAGTTGCAGTGGAATTGACTGCATGAATTGACTTTTTGACGCACTAGTTACAAGCACAATGTCCAATTGTATTTCTGTTTAGGCACTTCGTTATGCTGATATTCTTGAGCAAGTCCAAGTTCAATTTTTGAAACGTATCCCTATGTATACAGTGTCAACACCCAGCTATATATCAACGAACATTAACAAGACAAGAAGGATCACTCTATGCTCCTCCCCTCGTTATGCCTATCTCGCTCGAATATCGGATGCTACTGTGTATAGAGCACCGTAAGTCTCCTACGCGCGATATGCATAAACAGGTTGTCCTTCGTAGGGATATGTAAAGAAATATACCAGTTGTCTTTTTGAGCTAGCGAATTTTCCTTTAGAAATGAAATAAACATTTACGTACCTAGTGTTTTGTGTTTGGTTCTGCAAACAGAATAGTGGAAAGGTAACATGCGTGGAAAAATGTATAAACAGTACTACGCACTTTATAAATGGCTGGAAAATTACTATTACCTCTGCTTTGTATTTATGGGAAACCTTAAAATGCAGGAATTATTCATTTCTTTTAACAAGGAACCTTACCTAGATGTTTTTAAATCACCCTGGTAAGTGAAAGTTTATTCGTTTTAATCGCTAGCGGTTTGCATAAACCTCGTATAAGCACGAGCACGTGCACGGCTCCAGGAATTTGTCGAAATCGTCGGCGCGCTTGTGTAAGCTGGACATGAAAGTTCCGACGGAGAGTGATCCTTCTTGTCTTGTTATTGTATATATTCAGAGTAGAGTACGGTAGAAGCAAAATTTTATATAACATATTTAAATGGACGTTAAACTGGTTAACGAAAATTCTTATTATGGATGACTTCCGCTACCTTAAATTGTGCTTCTTCTGTCAATTGCATCTAATGGAATGTGATAGCAAGTACAACAGGGGAGCTCAGGTAAAAGCTCTTTCAACTTTTATTGATACCAATCTCACTTGAAATAATCTCTCCATTTGCTTTTTACAGATTAATAGAAAATCTCTCTTACTTAAATTTAAAAATAAACATCTAGAATTAGATATTTCTTTCTGCATACTTACTTCCCATATATAAACATTCAACAGTATCTGCATCACGACAAAAATATATGTGCCTAAAAATGCCCATTCAAATTACAAGAACTATCGCGCAACTTCGGTTATGTAATACATCTTCCTTAAAGGCTGTACCTATCAGATAAACCCTCATGAAATCTGCACTATTTGTAACCAAAAGGAGTTAGAAACGATTGAGCACATACTTTTGGATGTCCAATATATTGTATGAAACAATTCACCTTAAATAACCTGGCCGACATCAATGTTGCAGCTGATTCATTGACTAATATCACAATAAATTTAGCTAAAGCAATTGCTAGCTATGTTTGGAATGTTCTAAAACTCAGAGCCTTTATTATAAATGAATAACTAATATTCATTTTATCAAAGGTGCTGCCACAAGTGCTTCAAATTTTATCGATAATTTTTTCTTTTCCACGAAAACTTGTTTATTTGGCAAAAATATGAAAACAAACCGATTGATAAAATCACGAGGGATTTTATCTAAATTCGGTTTGTTTGAATGTTTTTGCCTCAAATAAACAAGTTTGAGTGATGAAAATAAAAAATTATGTGATAAAATTTGAAGAGCGAGTTGTATTTGGGAAGATTATTTTTTTCAACAATTTAAAATTTTGTATTACCTGAATGTTCAATTTTCTCTTGGGTGATGGCACTCAATCGGTTTGTGTTCAATTTTCAATAAACTTCGAAGCACTTTTAGTTGTCAATAATGACAAATTCAAAGTCAAATTTTGGCGTTTCGATGTAAACAAGGTTTTATCGATGAGGAAGCAGAATTATCAGTATAATACCGAATGATTGGCTAGAATAATGTATTGCTATTGGTTAAAACCACCAAAATGTCAGATTTTGACAAGTGAAAAAAATAATCATTGTAAATAGATTTATACATGTTCTTACTTAGGAAATAAACTATCTATCTATTTATCTATCTTCTTAAGTATGTGGATGGAGGTTCCTTCTTCAATACTACAAAATTTACATTCTTCTTCCTCCACTTTTTTGAGCTCTTGCAGGTGCCCATTGAGTCGACAATGTCCCGTTAGGATCCCTGTTAAGACTCTTAGTGCAATTTCACTTTGACTCATGCATTAAATTGATCTACAACAAGTGTAAATAGTAAGTGTTTATTGCACGCTACGTGAAATGAAAAAAGTTAAATAAAACAGAACGATGGAGCATAAATATGTTAAAGTTTCATCAAACACTGGCCTATGCATCGAAAGATAGAAAATATTACTTTTGAGGTAACACATGAATAAGGCAAGAGAAAACTAAACTAAAGGGAATAAAAATATTGGAAAATATATTTCATTCGCACTCACTACTGTATATGACGGTAGGTGATGCTCAACCAAGCCCGAAAAATAAAATGCAAAACCATTTTCGCATTTTCTCTAGCAATAAATTTATTTTCTGAATACAAACAACTGAGGATGTGGCGTTAAAATTTTTTTTTATCGCCCAGCCGCATTTTTAATGTATAAATCAAAAGTGACGACATGAGGATCTCTATTCTTCCCTTCCCGAAACCTTTAGTCAGTGAGCAGTCTTGCGTTATCGTCATTCTGAAATTTTCTATTACGATACAATCAATTTAATGAAGTGCTTCCATCAATATCGTGTCGGAATAATAAAAATGAAGAGTTAATTACACCACGGAGTTGCATTATCAAAAATTGAATTATTGCTTGAAGGGAACAAACTTTTTGTTGGATCTTGAGCTTTAGAAACTTCCGACTGTTCAAAAAGTTTAAAACAAACTTCAACAGCTTTGTTATGGCCTGTCAATCAGTATGAATTAATCAACTTCTTTAAGTAAATCTTTAATTTTGTTTATTTTCAGTGACGTTGTACATAAAAAGGATTGAAAATCAATTTAAAGTAGGTCATTCTATGTCAAATCGACCAATAGTTGGAATCTATCCCTTTTTCTTGAGATGATTTTTCTTGAGAAGTTTTCGTTCTTCGAAAAATTTCATACCTATCCCAAAAGGAGAATGGAGTTTTTTCATTATTTGATGTAATGCTGGCAATAATGTGTAACGTTGGGCGCTAGTTATAGTGACCACTTAAGGAAGGGTAGACGGAGAAGTTGAACTGGAGGTATCATAGTCCGTAGGAGTGTATTCTGTAGGTATATTTGGAAGGCACCCTTGAAGAGCATTGGGGTATTCTTGAGAGGTGCCTTTGGAGTATTTTTGAGGTATCCTAGAAGCTGTGTCTTCAACAGTAATTTAGGGAGGAAGATCAAAAAAGATCAGGAAACATGAGCAATCATAAAAGTCATAAATGCTTAAAGATAGTCGATACCGACGAGAAGCTTTGCTCGTATCGACCAGATGAACTTTGGCGTTGGCATTGTCAAAATGGAAGTGGCCATTGGCAAATTACAATTATTGTTTGATGGTCAGAGTTAGATGAGATGATGAGCTGGAATTTGCATTGGGAGCAGGTTGATAACAAATAAATCCTTCATAACTTTAGACTTATACGACTCGCATAACAATAATTTATAATTTCCCCATAAAAATGACTGACCATATCATATCGTAACAGTAATACATCGAAATATATTTTATATTTAATTATTCAACATAATACATAAAAGGCATTTGGATGCAAATTAATTTAGATAACGTTAGAGTTCATAAATTCCAGCAATAGCAAGTATAGAGATGTCAGATATAAACTGAATTTATATATTGACCTAATGAGATAAATACTTGTAACTGGTAGATATCAATATGAAATTCATAATAATTGGAAATTGCTTCCTGTAATATTTATACGTGAGATATACAACAATTATAAATCTATTTTTCAATCATGGGTGAATAACAGTAAACATTTACATTAATAATTTATGTATCTGATACAAATATTATTATAACAGAGATAATTTATGTTTCTGTATTAAATTAGAGTTACTGTTTAGGTTGGTATCTAAAACATATTTCAATGTTTTTTCCAAATTGTCCAAATCATTGAAGTGGCTCTAGTGACCAATCAAAGCAAGATACATGGAGGCAAACTTTCTAAAACTGCTCAATATGCCTGAAAATTTCCATCAACCTGTAAGCCTAGTTCCTGGACTAGGCCGGAAAAAACTACTTTCTCAGATAAAAAAATAATTGTCCCATGGTATCTGCTAAACCTAAAGTGCATTGATTGATTGATTGATTGATTGATTGATTTATTGGTTCGGCACCATCAGTCAGAGGCTTAGAGTCCTCGACACCTCAGTATTTAGACTTTTTGTGCTCTTGAATGTGCCATTTATTTGAAGAAACCAGTAGCCCTTCTCAGACTCACCAGTCATTTCACTAGGTTCTTCTTGTATAAATTTTCCCTGTGATGCAAATTTAATGAAATAAGTGAGCAAAAAACATTTCGTTTTTGCTCTAAAGCGTAAAGTAACAATCCTACGCATTTGTCTACTTTAAGATTTCGTTTGAATATAAGTAGAAGTTTGACATTTACGCGCGACTGTAGAAAAAACTATGTGTGGTTTTCGAGCGTTAAGTGAAATTGCCGCAACGCGTCGCGCGGCAAAATTTTTATCAAGCGGCAATCTGTTACGGTCTAAATACACAAATAACTATGAAACTTAAGAAATCAGAAGCAGTCAATGGAGATTAAAGTAGCAATCGGTGTTCCTCAATCTCAACCAAAAAATACTAGTGCGCAAAGCGTAACTTTTCCCACGAGCGCAGAAGTGGGAAGCGAGTGGGAAAAGTGATTTACGTACAAGTTGTACACAATATTTTCTCTACAACCACATTTACTAATGAAAGAAATATAGTTATTTATATAGTTATTTTATTTAAACAGAAAGAACTTACAATATGAAAATAAATAGAAAAATCAGTTGAATGTATAATTAATTGTGAAATTTGAACAATTTTTTATTATTATTATTTTGATCTTGGTTCATAATTCCTAAAATAATGCTTAATGTTTTGATAATTGATAAATTGAATTAAATAATGGAATAAATAGTTTACTTACTTTTGGTTTAAATTTAAAAATTGTACACCAATAGGAAATTCACTATTAGGTTGCATTGTCGAAAAAATTTGACAGGTCATAGGTGCTTTGTTTGACATTTCGGTGCGGAAAAGTGCCATAGCGTGTACTTTTCGCATTACTTTTCCAACGGTTATCAAAAGAATTAAGAAAAGGACTGCTTTGCGCATAAAAATTTTTGCTGAAAAGAATGTTTTGTATAGTGGTTGTAGGAAAACGTTTTTTCCCAAAGAAAGTCTGTCATCAAAATTTGTTATTAAATAATTTGACCACCGTTGTGGGATAATGACTTTCAAGTCCTTTTAGGCATTTAAACTGAAATTCTATTGTTATCGGTTTAACGAATATCTATAGGTATTATGAAATGCCCGAGTAGATATAAACACACACACATACTGACAATTTTGCCGTTAGAAAATAACAATAGGCTGGTTCCATCGAAGCGTTAATGATAGTAAAGTGAAAACAAGAATGTATTGTCAACTACATCTGGTTTTAGAGCAGTTTAGGCAACATTATAATTTATAATATAATAGAATTATTAAAAATTCACGGCTGAGTGCGTAGGTACTGTTCTAAATATATTGTGTTATGTAATAAAGTTGATATTATAATATGAAGATTCATTGTATGGAAATTAAAAAGGTACTGCTTCACAAAAGTTGAGAAATTTCATGACTATAACTTAACAAATTACGATTTTTGGTTATAAATTAGTTATAAATTGAATGGTTCTTTTATGTGAGCTTTTGTTTGCCCTTTTGCGTAAAACGCTTGAAGTTTTGAACAAGAACATTTTTCGGTTGTGTACTTTTTAATTTGATTGAAAATAAGAGGGTAATTCATGGGAATGGACCCAAGCATGCCTGACGGCCCATCTAGCAAAATGGAATTCTACGAGGACTAAATTGTTGTATAACAGTCGAATAGCGTTGTTTCAAGGACTTTTTATTTCTATTGAGCCTTTTGTTGCGATAATTTTGTTTTTTAAAGAAAATTGTATTATAAATGATCTTATAGTGACTTTTACAATATATGCTATAACGCATTATACGATCATTTCTTTTAAAATTATATAATACCTTATAAGCCAATTTATACAATATCAAAAATACCATTTTATAAGACAACATTATAAAATAGTTACTTAAGCTTGTCTTATTGAAGCTGTATAATGTTGTATAATAAATATTGTATAGCATTCAATTGCGTTGCATTATAAAACACTTTTTAGTTGTATAGAGCCTAAA
This sequence comes from Galerucella calmariensis, assembly GCA_910591675.1. NCBI lineage: Eukaryota > Metazoa > Arthropoda > Insecta > Coleoptera > Chrysomelidae > Galerucella > Galerucella calmariensis. Next base: position 42,276 of record CAJUYG010000923.1, on the reverse strand, counting down.
TATTCTTCGTTATAAAACAGTTATCGTATACCGTTCCATTTGACAATAAAATATTGTTTAAGGCATTGTTGTTTTATAAATCGCCATGTTTAAATAAGCAATTCTTGTACCGCTATGGCCGCCATTATGAGCAATTGAGTTGGGAACATGAAATTATTTTGAAAAATGTGACTTTATCATTATTTAGAGAATTATATTGTGAAACAATATCCATATGAAGTGATAAACTATTAAAGTCAAAAAAAAAGTATTTTAGGATATTCTATTTTATTATTTTTTTTAAGTATCTACTTGAAACTTAATCAGAATTGAAGCGCTTCATTTTCTTGCCAAATATATACATATAATATATCAGTGAAATTTGCGGTGCATCAAAATTTGTGCTATTAAACCATCCAAATGAAATTATAATTTTTACTATCTATGTCCGCCCAAGCGGCCCAAGTCGTTTTGATAAGTCTCCATTTCTACAAATGAAATGTATGATACACGTTCAAGTTATTCGTTCAAGAAATATAATTTGGTTCTGATATTTTTCACTAAATAATGAAATGCTCTTATAAACTGCTAGATGACAAAATGTTTCCATTGTGCTCGAAGTAACAGCATTATAAAAAAATATATTGCACTATTCAATCATTTTGTAAGACTTTCATAGTGCCGCTTCAATCCCATTTTATAGATGTGACTACATGACACACTATTAAATCATTTTATAATAGCTGTATAAATGATTATAAAACAGTCATATAAGAGTTGTATAAACTTTTGATAGAAATGTTATACAACCAAACAGTTGTATAAAAATGGGCCTTTTCAGTTGTATAAGGATCATATAATTGTTTTGTAGACCGTTATAAGAATTTAAGTATCCTATAAGACATATCTTATAGCTTTTTATACAAACCTTATAGAATTTAAATTGCTACTTGGGCGGGATTGAGGTCGGGAGATCGAGGCGACAGTGAACAATGCGGACCTTCAATTCACATGTTCATCAGCCAATGCCAATAGAGCATGCATATGAATTTGTGTTGATGGACCTCTTCCCAAAAGTCGTCGTGAACGTAGGTTTACCACGTGTAAACTTCACTTCACTTAACTTCACTAAAACAAGGTTAGACCTCACATAGAATGATATGCCTCTTGGATTGCATGGGAAACTATTTTGAATTACTGATAAAAAACGACTGGAAGACGAATTGGCAAACGAGGGTGCTCTATTTTATTTCCAAAACGGTATTCGTGAAGGATGCTCAACATTCAGTACTGTGAAGTGGATATTGGCAATTCCCTGTCTGAGAGCCCTAATGCCCTACGTGAGGAATTTCAGGAGCTTAGGATGTGTCGTTAAAGGTTAATAGTCTTGTTAACGCGTTCTAAAGATCCTTGGTTATCAATGAGGGGTTTTCATGTTGAAACAATAACCATAAAGGTGGCTTCCCACGTCCCGTGCTTTTGCAGGCCGGGTCACGCCAGCTCGAGCCAACACGCCATGGGAAGACAGTCTCCCGAGGTGGCGTGAGGAGGCGCGACGAATCCGCGGCGGGTCGGTAACTTTAAAGGCGCGATCTGGAGCGGCACGTTCATGCCTGTGCATAGCTGTTGTTATTGGGACAGTCATCGTTACCTCGTTCGGATCTTATAGTACGATGATGTCCACCAACGCCTTTTTTCTTTTCTTTTTTGTTCTGAATTAAATAATACCCATTAAAAAGTCTAACAGCAGCAGCCGCAACAGTTTTTTCTTCTTCCGACATTCCCGATAATCACATGGGTCTCTCCCCCTCTAGTATCCAGACACTGGTGTCTGTGTTCGGGCCACTCGCAATGCATGAACTTCAATTGGTACGTTCAAACGGGAATTGAATCAGATACGCGTGTACGATTAGTGCCTCGTGTGAAAGGTTCTTTATTACTAGACACATTTTGTGTCTTGAATCTTGATTTCAGTGGCCGGCCACAAAGTGTCTCGTCTGAAAGCGCTCTTAACAAATTATATTTACAGACATAGGTTTACTATTATACTAGAATTGAATATTAAAAATTGAAAAAGCAAAATTTAAAAGAAAATAAATGAAATATAAAACCAGGCTAGTCCCTTTTGGAAAAGTATTCTAAAGTACTGATAAAAAAACGACTGGAAGGCGTATTGGCCAATGAGGGTGTCCACTTCCAATACGATATTCGTTAAGGGTGCTTAAATTAGAGACCGTAAAGTGAATATAGTTGACAATTAACTTATTGAACTTGATCAAGAACTGACGGTAACACAATAAGAACACAACAGCTCACAAATTTCACGAAAGTTAACAATAAACCCTTGCAGGGATGAAATTCATGAATTGGAAGAGGTGTATTGAGGTTTAGGGAGACTATATACTAAATAATGAAGTGTATATTAAAACATAAAATTGTGTTTATCTACGACCACCTTTAAAATTAGTCATGTACGAACCAAAAAAATGTGTGGAATCATACATTATACATACGTTGAGAAGCGTGCGTAAATGAACAACGCTTATTAGATGGGACTTTCATTATAACACCCAAAAGCGTGCGTAAATGACAAATGCTTTTTAAATGGGGTTTTCATTTTAACACTATTTTTTAGCTACGTGATTATCGTGTTGCCTTGAATTTAGTCGTTTGTTGTATAAATGTTTGTGCTGTCAGTAAATTTGACAGAAATGTCTTTGGATTGCACACCACCTGAAATTAGAATTCGTTGTGTATATATTTTGCGGGTTTGTAACTCTCCTTTGCACGCACAAGCATACGTCGCACTTAGCCGGTGCAGATCTTTGGACGGTATTCGGATTGAAGAACTTGATTGTTCCAAGTTGACAGATAAAGCCCCACGTAACAACGAAGCATCAGATGAAATGGAACGACTAAGAAATAATTCATAAGAGTCGTCATTATTAGTTAGTCGCAAATAGTGTAATATCATTTCACAAATCATCAAGCACAAGATGATACAACCACAGTATATGAACGAACCAGTATGTTATCTCGTGACGTCACACTGCCGACCTCTGTGACCTACAACGTCGTTCGGATGACTATATAATCCGGCGGCCAATGCTGTGCTGCGATCCAACCAAAATGCAAGTGGTGAATTTGCGAATAAAATTATTTATTACAGCTTATATTTTCATGGAGTTTTGGTATTATTTTTATAGTTTATTAGCATTTTTTTGTAATGGATACCATTAAAAAGAAGAAAGCGGGTAGTGTGTGTGTAGTTCGTGGATGTAACAATAAATATTATAATTGTGATGAAAAATTTTACCGTTTTCCAAAGGATTCAGAAAGGTGAGAAACTGTTTGTATTTTCATACGAAATGTATAATACTTTATTATTTGATCTTCATATTACATTCATGAGCCTTAGTTTCATGCATTGATTTAATTTGTTGTTTTTATTTCAGAGTTAAAGTTTGGCTCGATGCATGCGATAGGCCTGACTTGATGCCAATAGAAACTATATACAATAGTAGTCATCGTTTATGTGGTGCTCATTTTGAACCAGACATGATTATGCAACATCATCGAAGAAAACTTCATTTAAAAAAGGCTATTCCAACAATATTTCTTTCATTGCCAAGATCACAGACTGATGAAGGTATAATCATTTTTTTAAATCATATATGCATGAAAAGTTGGTAGTTCTTTTACTTTCCATTGAACTAGACCTCTCTCATATACTTTGTGTTTGTAGTTCCAGGTACATCGTCTGTATATGAGAAAACACCGCCAACAGACAGCAATACCATCAACATCGCGAAATTCTCCCGCCTAGAAGATCTACAACTAGTGATGTTCAAACTTGTCAAATAGTGTCCAGTCATTCGCCGAGAAAGGAAAAGTTACGTAAAAGGAACTCATTATTACAGCAAAAAATCAATGGATTAAGGAAACACAACAATGAGTTGATTGAAGAAAATAGAGAACTTAAGAGCCAACTCGAAAATTCATATGCCTCAGTTACTGTGAATGAATTACAGCAATTAATTAGTAACACTTGTCCAAATAATGAACTAGCTCAATTTATTAACGTACAAATTAAACAAGCTTATAATGCACCCAAAGGTCGAAGGTATTCAAACGAATTCAAAAATAAATGTTTGTCAATTTATTTTTCTGGACCACAGGTATACAAAAATATTTTGATGAAAATGTTTTGTTTACCTGGGCCACAAACTTTAAACAAGTTGTTGCGTGGCTTAAATGTGGATAGAAAACCAGTGTGTTTTTGAAATTTTAAAAATCATAACAAAATGAAAATTGTAATATGGAAGAACCAATAAATATTTTGTATAAGACTATTGTTTTATTAATTCATCAGTGTACTATTCTACAATATTTAAGAAAAAACATTTAACACGTTCAAGTCATTTTAAAACGTATGCACCTACGCCTATGGTAAAATGAATCGTAAAACGATCCGTTCAAGGTTATCAAAAGCTCTGGCAATTTATGAATGAAATTTATGAGAGATATACTACTGGTTCGTTCATATACTGTGATACAACTCTGTCTAAAATGATTAATTGAAAATTTCATTTATATTTGTGGCAAGACATAGAATTTTGAGATCGAATTTTATTACGTTATTCAAGAAGAATTTTACACTCGTGCACACTCTGTTGGAAATTTATAATACTATCAATGAGAACTTATAGAAAAACTCTATTGACAATAAATCGCACTAAAAAATGAAAAATAAATATAGTTAAAAAAAAACTGAAAAAACACGCTTTTAAAGAATATCGAACTAAAAAGTTGAAAATGATTTTAAAAATAAACTTAAAGCAATAGTATATAAAAAAATACTAGTATAACTGAGGGAAAAGCGTGGGGCGCTTTGTGCCATAATTGTCGTATATCGAGCACCCCACGCTTTTCCCTCAATTATACTAGTATTTTTTATGTACTATTGTTTTAAATTTATTTTTAAAATTATTTTCAACTTTTTAGTTCGATATTCTTTAAAAGCGTGTTTTTTTGGTTTTTTTAAACTATATTTATTCTTCATGTGGTCGTAAATAAAGTTTTGTATTACACTTGTGCGTGAAGTACTTTTGCGCGCTCGTTGCGAAAAAGGCACTCACGTACGTTCCTTGCATTTTCGCAATAAATAACTATTTTCTTATCAAACCACGAAACTTATCTCGTTGCGCCAAATTATAATACAAGACGTCCGCCGCTTCCATCGTTTGAAATGATTTTTAATAACGCCAAACTTAAAACTACGTTCACCAAGTTATTATTTATTTTGAGAAAAACATAACCTCACAATACAAACCTCTTGTTAGTCGATCTAGTCTATATCTTTCGCTGGCAACTATTAAAAATTCTATCTATCTAAGGAAGGATTTATTTCCACGGCAATTATCCTTGTTGTTCCTTTATTAGGACACTAAAATGGTCACTGAACGTTGCATATGTTCCAACATGGCGTGACGTAATTTCCCTAGAAACTTTCACTACCGTGAAATGCTTTTCGAACATTCTACAAACTGCTAACTCCTTATTCAAGTCTTGTCGGAATTATTCACATTAACTGACAACAGAAGTTTTGCCCTTTACTGTTAAATTCACTTAAAAGCAGTAATTATAAATCAACAGTCTGCATCGGGAATCGAGCAGCCTGGCTGCAAGGCAGAGAGCAACAGAAAAAAAACAAGAAACTTATTTTTTTTCTTGACAAGTCGTTCAAAGAGCTTAAATTATTAAAATACTGAACAATGAAGTTGGAAATTAGAGTATTTTGAGACGTGGTGTTGAATGAAAACCGTTTTGAAGTAATTTTAATTACCTTCATAAAAGGATGACGATTTATTGCATTAAATGTAGTTTGCTCTTAATTTTTAAAACGTCTACACCACTGCAAAATTGTAAAAGAGTTATAGTTATTTTTCCCGAATTGTATATCAATTTTTGCTTAAAAAGGGGGTATTTTTGAGAATATACTTTTCTTATTTGTTTCGTACCAAAGTTGAAATTTTCATAATTATTTTATTCATAATTTTCCACAAAAAAGTTTTATACTCAAATTACAAATTGACATGGTCGACTGTTTTGCTGGTTTAATTTGCTGTGAATCGGTCGGTACTAGTAAACAAGACAAGACAGGTGTATATAAGATCAAAAGTTCCCATTGTAATTTGTTCAGTTTTTATTGATCTCAGAAGAGCTTTTGAAACGATAGATCGTGATATATTATTGTTAAAATTGAGAAAATGTGGCTTCAATGGGGTAGTTTATTCTTGGATTCAGCATTATTTAGAAAACAGATATCAAATAACCAAATTTAACAATTCAACATCGGATCCGGAATTGAACAATATTGGTGTTCCACAAGGTAGTGTTCTTGGGCCCCTACTTTTTATATTATATATAAATGACTTGGGCAATGTACTAGAGAATTGTAAAATCCATCTTTTTGCGGATGACACCCTCATTTACTATTACGGAGATAATTTTGTTGAAGTTGTAAAAACAGTCAATTCGGAATTAAAAAAAATATCTGACATATTTAAGATCAATAAACTAAAAATAAAAATGAATCCAAATCAAAATTTATGTTCATTGGTGGACCTATTTTGCGTGCTAAATTTTTAAACCTTAATTTGAGTGTTAAGATAAATGATCAGGACCTGGAGAGTGTACATGAAATAAAATATTTAGGATTTATGATGGACCATGAACTGAAATTTAATAGTCACATAGATTACATATGTAAGAAAATCGGAAAAAAAGTTGGTTTTTTAAGAAGAATTTCACCATTTCTATCAATGCATACTAAGCTTACGGTTCACAATACATTAATTCTACCACATTTTTATTACTGTCGTTCGCTAATTTATACAGGTTGTTCTAGAGCTAGTTATGAACGATTACAAATTATTCAAAACAAGGCGATGAGAGTTATTCTGGGATGCAATAGGTATACTAGTGTGGAGTTGATGACAAATTGTTTAAATTGGTTAAAAATTGATAAGTTTCTGTATGTACAAACAATGATTTTCATCTTCAAAATTATCAATAATCTCTTACCGCAATATTTACATAGTAAACTAGTGCCAATCTCACAGATACATGATAAAAACACAAGATCAGCAAATTCAATCAATTTTTATGTGAAAACAACCATTAAAGGAAGTTCAATGAATAATTTATTTCATAAAGGTGTTGTAAAATTTAATAACTTACCACAGTACATAAAAGTAAGTCAAAATGTGAAAATATTTAAAAAATCATTGATTATATACATTAACAGTAATCCTACAGAAATATAGTGGTTCATATTCATATTTATATATTCATATTCATATTTAAAGTCATATTTATTTCTAATAATATGCATTTCTTATAATATTTTATATCTTAATTTTATGTGTAATTGCTTGTATACAGTACTTCTAATGCTTTCTATATTTTTATTTTGTGCATGTTTTAATTCATATTTACTGATATTATACTTTAAATTATTTTGGGGTTACTTTATACATATTTCTGTTTATTTATGGTACAGTTTGTTTGTTTTTGTTTATACTTTTTTATTTATATTACTTATTGTACATTTCTATTTCTGTTTATTTATTTTTACATCTTATATATTTATATACTTATATTTTATAATTCACAATTTACTTTTTGCATTGTTTTCCGTTTTATCTAATTATTTTTTGATCATCTGTTTATTGAATATGTATTTTTATTGTTAACATTATCTATGATAAATAAAGCATAATAATAATAATAATTTAATTTTTATTGGTAAAACTCGAAGAAACCTTGAAATAGGATGAAGTGAACATCTCAGTTGCTTTATAAATAAAAATACTTGAGAAAAATTATACAAAACTCTCAAATGTATGAAATGATATCCCTAGAAGTAACGTATACATTTAGTTATTTGTTTATTTATGTCCTAAATATTCAATAAACAAAGACTCATTCACATATTAAATTCCCTAGAAATTAGGTGTTCTGAAATAATTGTTTTTCCCTCTGTGATATTCTTGGTAAAAGTTTTGGCAGACACTGTATACACAAACGTACCTAAATTATTCAGTTCTCTATGTTGGATTTAATATTAAATCCGTCTGGCATGTAAGAAATGGATTTGTCGTGTATACTCATGAGATCTAGCACTGATTATTATTAAATGGAATGCTAGTTAGCTTTTTATACCATTTTCCGTTATTTCTGATTTTTACCAAAGATTTGTCAAAATACTAACTATTACATGCTCAAGTTGAGGATTTGAAAGTATAATTTTCAAGAAATTCTTCCTTTCTAAAAAGAATGAGAAAGAAAAGGAAAAAGAGGTAGTTATGGGACTACATTCTAGTAATTTTTGTTGATCCAAGCATAGATAAGTTCACAAAACTGAAATATTTCACAAGTGTCAGTGGAACTGTCAGAGCTCTCTCTTCATCATGGAGCTCTTCATATTCGTCTCTACTTTAAAACTACAAAAAGATCACTGAGTACATAATAATAGATATTTACGTAATTAGTTATGAAAAGAGCGATATTGTTCAACAAGCGTAATATTTGCCAAAACGAGCGCTAGCGAGTTCTGCAAATTACGCAAGTTGAACAATGTCGCTCTCTTCATAACGTGTTTACGTACAACGTTTTATCTAATTCCGCGCTTTCATAATATTTAATAAAATCTAAATTACAATGATAATATTAAAGTGGATTCAAATGGTGTTAGAAGTATTGTTACTATGATGTATTCACCCAGAAAATTGACTTACTTTAAATAACTGTGTCCTGAATAATGTTGTTTTCAATGTTTATAAATCTTAAAATACTATTGAATTAAAATAATGGGGTAATTGTCAGTTTTGACAGTACCCATTTAATAGATTATTCCTTGAAACTCATGTGGTATCTCTATGTTGAAACATAAACAGTTACGTAGAGTTTTTACATAACTACTTTTCATAACTGATATATGGAGGTTATGAAAAATGTGACGTTACCTAACGTCAAGGAGTGACTTAAAGTGTCAAATTTGATAGCGGAATTAGATAAATAGATTTTATGGACATTAAAATATTAATTAACTAACCTGTCACGGTACAATGACAGATGACACATCAATACTTCATAGGTCCCTTTTATTTAAATAAATAATTTTTGGATCTTTGACTAGAATATCAAAATGGGTAGTAGAATTATGGGACAATCATGAGTACATGACGTATTGTATAGAGTAGGACAAATGAAGAAGCAATAAAAGCGGCAATTATCTGAAAAAAATACATACAAGAGAAGCTAATATAGGTAATTATAATTTATTTTGCCGATTGATTTCACTCATGCGATTCATATTCATAGCTTCGCTTTGTACATATGGAGGGTTCAGAAACCAATCAGTGTAAGTCATGAACTGAGTTAAATGAGATAATTGGATATTTTCAAATTGTTGTAAATGAAAATAACCACTTTTCATATCGGTTCAAAATAAACTTTTTATTGGGAACTATGGTAAGAAGATTAGAATAATGACTTACTTGTATTGTCAGCCGAAAGATTGGAGAATAACGAACAGGCTACAATAGGTAAGTCATTTAGAATAAAAATTCGACTTACACTGATTGCTTCTGAACCCTCATATGTATATTGAAAAATTTTTAGCCTGCTATAGAACCAAACAAAATTTCAATGTTAAAATATTGTATTACTCAACAAATTCTCCTCTTAAGGGGTATCTATCGGCAGCGATTTGACAAAATATCGAAGTATTTTTGGCAAAGAATTTTGAGGTAATGGATGTATTGAAAATTAAGGAAAAAATATATCATATAGATTAATGTTGAACTTAGAGTTTTCATCGAATAAAAACTTTGAAATGCTAACCAAATTTTGTTGAAAAAAATACGAATCATGAGGTAATTACACATATTAAGCAAAGTTTGAGCCCTTGTAAAGAATAAAATATGGATTAAATGGAAAAACTAATTGATAAGAACTCTAATTTGAAGCTTTATGAATACTATAAAAAAATATCAGAATCCTCAAATTACTTATGACCGTACAATTCCTTATTGAAATTCGGTTGCTACCACTAAAATATCAGATAAAAATCCATCTCTCGCTTTTCTATCCTTCTATGACTGACATTGTCTTTCTGCTTCGGTAGTCACGTGCCGTTCCATTGTTGATACAACGCTCGCCGGTCTCGGCGGTCTCCCAGTTCAGTACTGACGAAGCTTATAGAGTAACACGTTAACCAAAATCCGCTTGTATCGCTTGGTTACCTACATGTTGCGGAACTTTCATATTTCTAATAAAATTTTCGTTATGTGAACTTAAACGTGAGGACGTAGGGAAACAAAAAAATATACAAAGCATAATTGTGCAAGGTCGAATTTGTTAGATGACCCTTAATTGGATACATTTATTACAGCGAGCCTGCTACGTCTCTAGACCTTTAAAAAAAATGTTTCTTCCTGCTCTGCAAACCAGACCTACACAGCTTTTATTACCTCCTCGTTGGAAGAAAATTTACGTCTTATTTTCAGTTGAGGAAAGATATGATAGTCGGGCGGAGCCAAATCTGGTGAATAAGGGGGGTGTTCTAATTCAAACCCTGAATCAAGAATTTTTTGCATGGCAGCATGAAATTTGTGTGCAGGGGCGTTGACTTGCAAAAACAAAACACCTTTGGATAGCTTTCCGCATCTTTTCTCTTCAATTTTTCCCCGTAGAGTGGTCAGTAATGTCGAAAAGTAATCTCCGGTTATTGTTCTACCCTTATCCAAAAAATCAATCATGATTACTCCATGGCAAGCCCAAAAAACTGAAGCAAGAACTTTTCCAGCAGATTTTTGTACACGAAACTTCTTAGGTCTTGGAGAGGATGAAGGACATTGATCACCAAGGGTATTAAGCATATCTTCGTAAATCTGCTTACCTCTTAACCCTTTTAAATACAGGTAATTGAAGATGGCTCAATACTCCAATTTTTCGATTTTCACAATTTCGGTGGATATATTTTTTCTTTTAATTTATTGCCTAACTCTGGTTCACTTTTTTGACTTCCAGCTTCACACTGACACTTATAATGAGTTATTGTTCGTTGCTATGGTAACGCAGTATTTTGCTTATGCATGGAACTGGTCTAGGCTAACTAGATATCAATACATCCTCGTATATAGCAAATTTGAAAAAAACTTGAGGTCGCAGGGAGATTCGAACTCACTCTCCAGTTTACTGGACAGGCGCTTCAACCAACTGAGCCACGGCGCCAGCTACCTGCTGCCATTATCAATATCGAATTCTCTAACTATATCGGTTCATGAGATACAGCCTGGTGACGGAAAGGCGGAACGACAGAGAGGCAGACGGACAGCGGAGGCTTAATAATAGGGTCCGCTTTTTATCCTTTGGGTACGGAGCCCTTTTTAGTATGAAAATAATAAAAATATATCGAGTGCATTATTAAAAGCTCTCGTGTCTTATCTGTTCGTCTTTTCATTGTTTGAAACACACAAATTGGCAGAATATTTAAACATCCGAGAATCTTTTATGTATCCGAAAGACCGCCCGAAGATACAAGAGGCAGAATAAACTGGTCCCCCTCACCTACCGCAATCGTATTGTTGAACACCGCCGAATACTTAATTGGAAGGAATCAGATTAATAGATCTAAACAAAGATATTTACGAGATCTTAATTAAATTATACTGTTTGTTCCTATAACATTTTAGTTTAAAGTCGGCTTTGGCTTTGGCGTCTAGCATACGCAAGTAAACCAGTTTTCATCAAGGCACGAGTAAAATTGGTTACGCTATTTATCTCTAGGGATGAAACATTTCTATTCACTTTTTATACCGAATGTCTCACTATAAAAGTGTGAAAAGTCACAGTGATATTGAAATGATGTGAAATATTTCATCAATTACCTTGAAGATCGGAAATTAAATATTACTGGAGGGAAAACGGAGCCAATCTATTGAAAATCTTGTCAATTGTAACACGAGCCTGATCAGATAGGCAACTCAACTTTTTTTTAAGGAGCCGTCCCTTCGCCGGCACCACCTCAGCCTCCTGGGATTATTGTGGATACTTCTAGTGCTCTGACTACAGCCTATTCATCCAATCCGTCCTCTTTACTAGCTCATACAGGCTCTTTGCTGGCTTCTGGAGTCAATTGGGGTCTACCATACAGTTTATTCTGCCTCGTGTAGTCCAGCGTCTCACAGCTGCAAAGTATATGCAGAGCTGTTTCGGTATCCTTTTTGCATCTTCTGCATGTAAGGTCTCCGTTATACAGCCCTATTTTGTACAGGTGCTACTTTGTGGGAATATGTCCCGTAAGTGGCCCCGTTATGGTGCGTAGTCTGTTCCTACTCATTGAGAGCAGGTCTTTCGCTACTTTTTCTGATGGTTTTTTTATGGATTTCTTCCCACGCATTTGCCTGGGCGTATTCTTCCAGTGTTTATTGTGTTGTTCTTTCACCCACCCTCTTAACCATTATCTAGTTGAGCATCTGGGAATGCCCACAGCTGATTCGGGTTCGTTCATAAGAGTTGACGATCCTGCTCCTGCAATTTTGTCAGCTTTTTCATTGCCAACGATTCCTTTGTGACCTAGCACTCACTCCAGTGTTACACTGTTCCGAGTCGCCAGTCTTTTAAGTTCTTCGCCGCATTCCCATACCAGCCAAGATGTTACTCTAGAGCTTTAAGTGCAGCTTGACTGTCACTGTAGATCGTGATCTGCCTGTTGTTGTAGACTCCCATGTTATTCGCCCTTGCACATGCTTGGAATACCGAGGCGTATTTTCCAAGCCAGACTATTCCTTCATATTTGCTCGACTTGATGTATATACAACTCAACAGATACAATATAGAATATAACTGAGTTGAAATGCCCCATTTGAAGTATAATTTGAAAAATACTCAACGGTATTTGATAATATTTAAACATATTTTATTACGAAAGTTTATGAAAGCAAACTAGTAATTTTACATAAAGGAATTGTTCGAGCAAAATAATCAAACAATCAACGATTCTCATTTCATTGTTCGCTAACAGACAAATTTAACATTTTCTTTGTACTTAAAGACTATAGAAGCCGACGAACGGTGCTAATGCTATTTTATTCGTATTTACTGGGAATTGTATTCAACCAAAAGTTGTGTACATAATTCAATGCACGTACATTAATTTTTGTTTAAATATGCTACGTTTACTGTTACCTTTACCATTAGTTGAGGCCGCTTGACATGGAGCAAAATAAATGATTAAGGATGCCATGCTGCTGACATCATACAATTCTCTTGTCATTACAACACTGCTGACAACCCGCAATGATAAAAAACCTGCAAAGATCTGATGATTTGAATGGTGGACATTAACTGTCATTCTTGTCATAAAAACCTCTTTTTGTTAGCAACACTGACCTTAAGCTGAACTCCTCTATTAGCTGGTAGGTATGAATCAGTTGGAAATAGTTAGCTGCTAATACAAAAGAAGCTAGGTTTCTCCTAATTAACTATATAAACAGTTCCAGTGTAGGCAACCAAACATACTCTTACTTTGCGAATTCATTAGTATAGACAGCTGAACATACGAAGTGAAATTTAAATAGTTCACAAATAATAGCATACATCAAATTTACGATACAATTTCGAAAATACATCCATTGGCCCAGCCTTCACCTGTAAATTATACTGGTAGCTATTAAAATTTATGAGACACATTCGTGTCATACCTATACGTATGCAGAGATATACATCTTCATTAGGTAACTACGAATCTCATTTGAAATTTTCACGTTTTAAAGTTTTGTTTGTGTTGGAATGAAATTCGGATAAAAATTTTAATTAAAACAGTCGTCAAAAAATGAAATTCACTCTATTTATGACATCAGGACATAGGCTCAAACGCAATTGCAATATTTGTTCTTTGTACCGAACAGTATTGAATTTATAATGACTTAATACGGGTAAAAGATTTTCACAAATATATTGCCCATATTCCGTCTAATATATCCATAGAGCATATAAAATTGGTATGGTATGCAACACTTACATCTTATGGAAACCAAAACACTCATATAGTCAAATGCAGTCTTATCATGCAGGACATACGATTCAACAAAGACATACTCACCGTTTATGTTTTCTTCTATTGCGTCTATTCATAACTTCCAAATAAAATCCATAAGATGAATAAGACAGACTTATGCAATTTTGTCGGGAGAAAAAAGGATATGTATTTAGTTTCCAGCGATTCTAAAAAGTCTTTCACCAGCGAAGTTTTTATTTAAATGTCAGTTATGTCACTTTGACAATTCAAAGTGACAATATTATGGATAATAAGAGGCAATTTTCCGGTATTTTGCATCCTCAAGCAAAAAAAATGGTACTTAATCTGATAGATTATTTCGAGAATGAATGAAAAAGTGGAAATTCGTCAACCAGTGTGCAGGAAACATCAACCATCATTATTTTCTCCGAGTATATTTTTAATCTGACATTTTTGTAGCCTCTGTGTCTTCTGATTTGATACATATGGTTAGTGACCTTTGAACCTGCACGATACAAGCGCTTTTGATCTCCATGCTACATACATTCCCGGTTCAATAGACACTAAAATCTTGTAGTTGTCTGTCAGCAGTGTGACAGTTGACAGCAGAGGACACTTTTTTAGTTCGATGGTTATCGATATAAGTTTATAAAAGTATTGTTTAATTCAAAAATTATGATTTATATATCGATTCATTTCAAAGTAAGTAATACAATACTTAATAAAATTATTAATTCAATGAATGGAATCTAATGTTTATAAGCAATTTTTAGTGTCTGTGAAAATATAAACACGTTGTAATAGATCGGAAACTCTGTCAGGTTTTTGTGGTTAAGATTGATGGAAATCTTCTTGGTCTTGGCTCTAAAAAACTTCACGGACAAATTAATATCAGTTTAATGCTAGTCGAAGACTAAATTATTGATTGAAAATGTAGCCGAAACAAATTGTTAACCTTGTGGGTTCATAAGAAACCACACCCGAGTCCACCAACTGAACAAAACAAAGATTAATATACACACAACAAGGGTATTGAACGGGAATTAGTAGCATGAAAAATGGATTAGTCAAAGAACGTTTTAGTGCAAAAAGTGCAAACGTAACGAAATATGTATGAGCATAAAAGAGGGTGGATTGATGGAAAGATTGTACAGGGCACTGAAAACAATAAATATAAGCTTGTTGGTACATTGGAAATCAAGATTTTTAAAGTCGTTGATTTTATCTTCTGGATATTGGAAATTTTTTTCGGCTTAATTCCATTTTTCGACTGATTAAGAATTCAGTTTAGATACAGCTTTAAATGAAGCGGTTCAATTAACTAAACATGATGACAAAACAGACCAGCCTGTAGAGGGGACAGTTCATGGGATGACGTAGAGTGAAAAAATGAGGTTTCAAACCCATCCACCCAAAGCACTATATAGTTGCAATCGATTTGTCGAGTAGTTTTTTCTGACAAGAATGACAGTTAAGGTCTATCATTCAAAACATAAGACTTTTGCATGTTTTTTTATCATTGCGAACATTTATATTGCTTTATTGAAATCATGAATACATCCCCGAAGCGTATATTTTGAAATTTAAAACGACTTTTTAGCTGAATACTCAACATATTGGTGGCCAATAATTCTAGGAGCTTTTGGCAACTAACCATTTTATTTCTGTTATTCTGTCACTAGTTATGTCAAATGTCAGTTATATTAATTTTTGCTAATATTAGTATTAATTATATATGTCCATTTTCGATTAGATTTTTGTAGCATTTCTAGTTAGTTGTATCTCTATTCTCCTATTTACTTTTTCTCCTATTACTTTTTCCACTGACATCTGACATAACTAGTGACAGATAACAGAAATGAAATGAAGACATGCCAAGAGTTCCTGGAATTATTGGCCACCGATATGTTGAGTATTTAGCTAAAAAGTCATTTTACATTTCAAGATATACGCTTCGGGGGTGTATTCATTATTTTCATAAAGCAATATAGATGTTCGCAATGATAAAAAACATACAAAAAGCTTATGTTTCGAATGGTAGACCTCAACTGTCATTCTTGTCAGAAAAACCACTTTTTGTTGGCCACACTGACCTTAGACTGAACTTTATTGGACTTTATTGCAGCTAGCGCTTCAGGTGGATGGGTTTGTAGCCTAATTATTTATACAAAGTCATCCTATAAACTTTCACTTCTAAAAGTGTGTGTTTCGTGAACATGACAGTTAATTTCGACATTTGTTGACAGGCGACAACTATGTTGTTGCATCACATAAAATACAACAATCGTAATACTAAACGGTAATCAAATTTAGTTAGTCTAGAATCTTTAAACGCAAAAACAAGCAAACAAAACACATCGGGATTACTTATTTTCTTTTTTGTAGCACTTCCACAAGGATTCCGTCTAAATCGCGCGTTTTTTTCGTGACTTCCTACATGCGGGAGTTAACATTCGTCTAAAAGCATTTAATGTTGTTTTCCTCAAAAAGAGATTGTTCTTTTATCAGATTTATCATTTTTCAAAGTGCGTTATCGCTTCCGGGGTAGAAAATTTTTCTAAACTCATTTATGTAATGTACGTAAAACCGTATACAAAGTAGGTGAAGAAGATATATTTTCGTTCCTAGCTTCCCCAAAGTGTAATTGAAATCGAATTCTATCAGTAAAAAGCTTGTATTACAACGTTTTATATTAACGTCTGAATAAAAAGTTCCAATAAGAGTCGAATTTATATTCAAAGCGATTCCTCGACACCAGATTATCGAGAGTAAACTTCCAGCTACAGATAATTTAAATCCGGCGGCGAATAACTAAAAGTAGGACGTTTTCAATTAATACATTACGAGTAGAACAGAACAATTTGTAACTCAAGTTATAAGGGCAAGGAATTTAATTCTCTGGTATACAGATTGTGCAGTTACCAATAGAAGTTCGATATGACAATATGCATGCGGTTAGTAATTGTTATTCTGAACACGGTAAAACCTAACCTATTTCATCTTTGTTTGGAGAATAATTTGGAATGATGAAAGCGGGTTTCTGAGTAAATCCACTACTATGTTTGTTGAGCTGTACAGTCGCGAATTCCCCCAATATTTAACCCGAAAATTTGTTATACAAGAATTGTCTTTCAATTGTTGCATGAAACAACATAGTTAGCGCCTGTTTTTTTTGTGTGTATTCGGAAGCCGTGCTGATGCCGGGAGCAGTGCAGCCTATTGGCTTATTATAATCTACTCCCACATTTAGTCCACCCATCGTTATCTCCATACCTTCGAGTAGACGATATAGGTCCATTGGATGTGTGCCATATACTTCAGGTGGCACATTGGATTCTCCGAAGATTGTTTGTCTCCTCGAGTCCAGTGCCTCACAGTCAGATAAGATCGAGGATAAGATATGGGTTACGGTCTCGGTCTCCATGCCACAGAGTCTGCAGCTGAGGTCCCCGTTATATAACCCTATTTTATGCAGGTGATCTTTTACCGTGATATGACCCGTTAGATTACCTGTAATAATTCTTAGCTTATTCCTACTGATATTCAGTAGTTCTTCGCTCAGTTTTACATGTGTAACCTATGAAGGTTTTACTGTGTACCTGCTTTGGAGTGTTCCTCCACTAAAGTCTATGTTGGCTTTGTACCCATTTTTAATTTGCCCTCGGACTACCCTCTTTGTGGTCTTCTTCTACCAGTCTGGCTTGCGGCTGTTTAAAGCTGCAAGGGCTGCCTGGCTGTCATTTAGTATGTTTATCCTGTGAGTGTTAGTCCTATGTTCGTTAATTCTGACACATTCAAGGATAGCATAAATCTCTGCCTGTAATACAGAGGTATGTTCTCCTAGTGAGAAGGAGCATCTTGTGTTTCTCATTTCACTATACACCGCTGCTCCTGTCCCTTCCCCAGTCTGTGACCCGTCTGTGTACCAGGTCTCTCCTCGGGGAAACTTCAGTCTGCTTGGGTCTTGCCAGTCCTTTCTGTAAGGTATTTCCACCTCATATTTAGGACTGGGGAGAAGTTTAGTTGCCATATAGTCTGTTTTCATATTTAAAATGGCTCCACTTATGATGTCCTTAATGGATGTTTTGTTGCTCAGGTTACTTTGCTGCCTAAATAGTCCCACCCTTGCTTCCCCCATTATCACGAGTTGTAATGGAGGAAGGCCAAATAAGGCTTCTAGTGCTGCCGTTGGCGTGCTTCTCATGCACCCTGCAATACTGAGACAAGCAAGTCTTTGCACCTTGCCTAGTCCCATCATCGCATTCTTTTGTGTCGTCTTTGTCCACCAGACCAAAGATGCATATGTTATTATGGGTTTAACCACTACATTGTATATCCAGTAGTTAGCGTCTGTCAACAATCATCGAATGTCAACTGAAAGCTGTATCTATACTGAATTCTCTAAGTTGATGAATCAATCGAAAAATGGAATTATGTCGTGAAAATTTGCGATTTTATTGAAAAATGTCCATGCTAATAAATGCGAATGAATCCATCAGAATTGCACTCCTATACTGTTTTCCCTGCTTGAGTGGAAAGGTGAGGAAAATTGGAAGCAAGCTTATGATTTAACATAAAATAATTTTCCACTAACACAGTTTTTAAATTCGAGTGAAAAAACATTCAACGAACAAATGGCTGATTTCCAATCTTAAATCGGAAGATAGCATTTTTATTCAGCTAATTACAGACAGAAATTTTTAGAGGCTTGATTTCCAGTCCCTTTCAACCCTAACGGGTTTCCTTATCCTTAGGTAATGTTTGAAATTTCCATTTAGTAGAATGAAGTTGACTTTAATTGTAAAATCCTTGAAAAGAAACTACTTAATGCCCGACTCCCCCAATTATAGGATTCTTTCCAGTGCCTCGGCCGCGGGAGAAATATTTCCTCCACATTCAATTAGACCCTATTTTGACACAGTCGAAGTATGAAATTTAGCACCTAATCAACAGTTGAATCTGGTTGAATCTGATGCTTATATTAATTTTAAAAAGCCTTCCATTTTTTCTTTCCTTACCGGTGACGTATCCCAGGTAATTTTTTAAAAGGGACCACCGGTATGTCACGTTTTCAGATGAATGTCAAAAACAATTCCATTACACCACATTTGCCATGATTGGGGTAACTTGTCACACTGCAAGCTGTATCTGTAGAGTAGGGAGGGTGAGTATAGGCCACATGTGACCCATTGTACATCCTCCTGAGGAGTTGTCCTCCTAGGTCATCGTTCATCCTGTCCTTCCCAGGAAGGTGGACAAGTCACTAGGAGATATCTCCTTTATATCGGCAGGTGTAGGCCAAGACTCACCGAACACACACTATCTTATTGACGATAACTCCGGACACTCCGGACATGCCTGACAGTTTCATCTTCCTGTTCACACATTCTGCATAGATGTGTGTCCACTACTCCCAGAGTATGGAGGTGTTTTCTTAGTTGACAGTGGCCAGTCAGAAATCCTACTGTTAAACGTAGGTTTTTCCTGGTCATCGCCAAATATTTCTTCGGCACCAGCTTCCCAGGGTCGCCCAGGGTGATCCTGGCACCGCAAGCTTGAAATAACATACCGGTTGACCATTTAAAAAAAAGTCTTTAAGATCACTTGATCGCAATGAGAGTGAAGACAGAAGTCATTGATGGATATATCAGTATGAGCTGTTTAATGCTGTCAAGTTTCATACCTGTCAAGTTAACAGCTTTTGAGATTGAACTGTTAAAGCCGAGCCGGATATAATTATTTAATTGGCTTCATTTTCATGGTTTTAAAGAAATTGTAAAGACCTCCACGTTTATAGAGAAAAAATACTCAACTTGTTACACATAATTTGTTACTCTGTTTCTATTTTCTATTTCTAGGTTTTCGCGAAGACATTGAAAAGTCACATCCTTTTTATTCAACGTCGCTGGCATTCAAGCTACCAACAAAGTTATACGGCTATTTATGACGTCATTAAAGTTTAGCTTAGAAATTGTTGTAAGACAAATGGATGCTGGAGTTCAGTTTCTTATTAAGTTACACAAATAATTCAGTAGACTGTATAAATTATATCTATGCACCCGTTAACTTGATTCTACATGAATATTTAAATATAGTATATTACGTAACGTGTGCGGAAAGTGACATTTTTCAC
>CAJUYG010000923.1:0-21975 GCA_910591675.1 Galerucella calmariensis | reverse complement strand
GTACAAAGATTCAGCTAAAGTGCTATTCTAAACCTCTTTTCGTGAAGATTTGTCAAGTGGAGAATAGGAAACAATACATGCGTGGTTCAAACAGAACTAACAGGTATCCCAATTGCCACAAAAGAACTATCCAGAAAAGGAATTTCTGGCAAAAACTTGACAATCTGCACTGATAGTAGACAAGCCCTATTAGCCTTGAACAGACAACGTGTTATATCGGGGCTAGTACTAGAGTGCCACCAAGATTTAGCTAACGCCTCGGTGAATAACAATATAATCCTGAGATGGATTAAAGGGCACGACAGGAGTAAAGGTAATCGTATTGCCGATTATTCAGCCAGGGAAGCAGCTGGACTAAAAAATTTAGGACCCAGTGACACCTACGCCCTAACGACTTCGACAATTGCGGAACTAGCCAACCGTTACACCCCTGCTCAATCCCTTAAGAGATGGGATGGAATCAAATGATGCAGTCTTGCCAGGATCACACTGGGCGATCCTGGGAAGCTGGCGCCGAAGAACTATTTGGCAATGACCAGGAAAAACCTACGTTAAACAGTAGGATTTCTGACTGGTCACTGTCAACTGAGGAAACACTTCCATACTATGGGGCTAGTGGACACACCCCTATGCAGGATGTGTGAACAGGAAGATGAAACTGTCAGGCATGTCTTATGCAAGAGACCGGAGCTATCGGCAATAAGAGAGTGTGTGTTCGGTGAGTCTTGGCCGACACCTGCCGATATAACGGAGATGTCTCCTAGTGACCTGTCCACCTTCCTGGGAAGGACAGGATGGACGATGACCTAGGAGGACAACTCCTCGGGAGGATGTACAATGGGTCACGTGTGGCCCAAGTACTGTGAGCCTACACTCACCCTCCCTACTCTACAGATACAGATGAAGCATCTTCACAGCATCTTTATCTACTCACATATTCTGATTCTGTGAAAGCTTACAAGGACTGAAATGGAAGTACTTTGGAGAGGGAATAATACAACTATCACTACTACTGAAAATCCCTCCAGATAAACTATAGCTTCTTCGTAGAGATTTGCCAACATTCTCATTTGCATGGTGATATGAATTTGACAAAATCGGATTTTCCAGATTATTTGGTAGTTCTGTGTCATCAGATTATGGTTAGATCGTAGCTCAGGTTAACTTTTAATTATTTGATACGATAACTCCATCTCGGATGAATCACCTTATTGAAAATTAGAGAACTACTCTTCAGAAATTCTCTAAAACTTTGCAAAATGTATATTTACACAAAATATATTAAGGATCAAACGATTATATTGAATAATTGGTTCATTTTCAAGATTTTCTAAATTAGCAGTACGCATGATAGCTGGTCTTTCGAATTGTCAAAAATACCAAATGCAAATGACATTCGCAAAATTATGAGATGCGCACGTCCGTCCTTGACAAGTACGAACACAAACACAATCCAAACGAAATAAATGAATGATTGTTCCTGTCTGCCGTTGTCTGTAACATTATTCATTGTGTATTTGATCTGACAGTGAAGTTGAGTAAGTACAGAAGCAATTCTTGAATGATGGCTCATTTATGCACGAATCAAACTGTATTCTCGGGCGAGCGAGTGTATAAGGCACACGCTAATCTGCGAACGAAATGCCACAAGTTTCCTCAACATGCGTTAGCAACTTGACAATCTGGATCTGTTGACAGATTTGGAAGAGGTTGAAATATTAAATACACTATATATTATTAAAAATTGATCTAGTTGAATCATGATATTTTAAATTGGTATAGTTTTCACATGCAGACAAAAAAATTTATCGTTTTTACTAATTTTCAAATTTTTCAACATCCTTTCATCTTTCTAACTTGAACGTTTCTGATTATCCAATCCATTAGCAAGAAATTTATTATGAGTAATATACTTTAAGGCTTGTATTATTATTATTATACGTGAAGAGAAAAAAGTCATTATGCAAATTTTGTTCTCACATTTTCACTAAAAAAAGCAGGTGATAATAAAAAGATTTACTGTGGCAATTAAAAAACTCCCACTTGTTATAGGCTCCTTATAAAAACCCAATTTTTAATGTAGAAAGATTATCATTATAGCAGTCATTATTTCATACACTCATTTTGTTTTTAATTAATAAAAATAATGTGAATTATTTTATCGAGAATTTGGGCAGACAGCATAGTGAAGATGGTCGCTTAACAAAATATAAGAATAATGATAGAGTTTACTAAAAAGGTTCTCCTACAAATGATTAACTAAGATAACTACTTTTGCGGTTGAAAGACTAGTACATTTACTCGTTTTTGATTGGGTGATAATTAGCTGTAAATACGGACAAAAAAATATAAAAATTCCAACTGAATTTAAACAAGAAAATGTTAATTTGTGAGTTTTGAAACTTATCAAACTTCTCAAAATGAATAAATCTCAATAAAATAACCAATACACTCCCAAAAGATCGGTGTATGTACCTATGTAATTTATTTTTGGAAAAGATGTAAGTATTCGAGCCGTTTGATACGTGACCTTCTAAATTTACATACCGTATTGGAATTCAACGTTATTTCGATCATGAGTTTTAACAAAAAGACTAGGTATATATTCCATATCTAAATTTCCAGTTCGTTTTATAGCTGGTTTTGATAAATTCACGGCCTTAGTAGTTCGAAGATCCAGATGCGTTACTGTACACAGCGTATTAAGGGATAAGTATGTAAGTGGAAAGTATCCTAATTGAGACAAATTAACAATGTATACACTGAATTCTTGAAAAAGCAATGGCAATAATTGGAATATAGTTTTTTTTTAATATTGTCACTAGACTACTAGTTACATGCAAAGCTTTTTGATCGACAGATCAGATTATTTCTTGTAAAAAATGTATGGTGTGTGTTTCTGTGAATACAATACTTTAAAAACAATGCGGCAACATCGCTTCGATAATACACGACAGCGAATCTTGGGAATTGGCAAGTGGTTTATATTTAGCGTATAACCAATCAAACTGAATAAGCAAACTGTTTAAATACGTTTGGGTCAGTATTATCTTATTGCCAAGTGCAACAGCATTGCTTGAAATGCATATAAATGGATTTTACAGGTTCACAAAATTTTAACAAACAAAGAAAAATAGTGTCGTACAGATGTATGGTGACTTTTGAATATTCCAAAGAGAAAAAGGTTTGTTGAAGTACTATCGGATAATCTGTCAAGAATAATTGCATTCAGGATGACATCTTATTTTGCATCGAAACCATATTTTACGTGCGACGAAGTTAAAGAAGTAGATACTGCAATGTAATCCGAATAAAAAATTATCACGACAAAGCAAATAGCGTTGTTTTTCTATTTCACCACCTAGCAGGGCGAAAACACTACATAATGATAAAGAATTTGTTGTACGTATTGTCGTGTGCAATTGTCAAATTATGTTTATCTAATTCCGCTATTAAATGTGACACTTTAAGTCACTCCTTGACGTTAGGTAATGTCACACTTTTCATAACCTTCATACATCAGTTATGAAAAGTAGTTATGTAAAAACTTCACATTACTGTTTAAGTTTCAACATAGAGATGCTACATGAGTCATACATGAGTTTCAAAGAATAATTTATTAATTGGGTAGGTACTGTCAAAACAAAATTATTTCATTATTTAAACTGACAATTACCCCATAATTTTAATTCAATAGTATTTTGAGAATTATAAACATTGAAAAAAACATTATTAAGGACACAGTTATTTAAAGTAAGTCAATTTCTGTGTGAATACTTCATAGTTTCAATACTTTTAACACCATTTGAATCCACGTTAATATCACCATTGTAATTGAAGATTTGATGAAATATTATAAAAGCGCGGAATTAGATAAAACGTTGTACATAAACACGTTATGAAGAGAGCTACATTGATCAACTCGCGTAATTTGCAGAACTCGCTGGCGCTCGTTTTGGCAAATGTTACGCTGGTTGAACAATATCGCTCTTTTCATAACTAGTTACGTAAATAACTATTATTGAAAACCAAAGGATGTCTAATATTGTTAGTCACTATGGTTCAAATAATACCCTTTTTGGTGTGCGTCATGCGTCATCGATTGTGACGTATATTCGGGTTTTCGGCATGACGTTTATTTTATTTGCTATTTTGACATATAGCTAACCTTAAATTTGATAAATAAAATCATCTGGATCGTATTCAGCCAAATTCGAAAAGTCTATGAAATTAATAATTACCAGCTTCTTTTTCTAACTGAAAATACTTGAGAACTTTCAAAATGCTGATGTTTTTCCGTGTGTCTATTGTTGTATGGAGGCTCCCATGAAAATATTGGGTGAATTGATCAACTCAGTTCTACGAAGAATCTCATTTTCGTGATAAAATCTAACCAGCATTAGGAATATCAAAAGCTGCAGCATGTGGTGCTACATCTCGGTGAATTCAAAGCAGAAGCACAGGAAACTCCCGGTCAAAAAGCCCTTGAAGGAGCTGACTTATGGAATATTAAACCTCAGCAGAGACAGATAAGGAAAGTGACAGATCTCTGAACCACTATCTCTTTGGATATATAGACTCCTAGAACTAGAGCGCCCAAGAAAAGATTTTTCCAAAAAGAACCCAGTGGAGAAGCTGATGACTACTAATTTCTTCACATAAACGGTACAACCAAAAGCACGAAAACCATAAGAGTTGAGGCACCGAGGACTTGAAGCCTCTGACTTCTCGTACTCAAAATAATAGCACCACTCTACTGACGAACACTAAACCATACACTGAGCCGTGTGAGGCCGAAGTCCGTGTTATGTATAAAAATAATGCATCCCAATACGACTATTCAAACCCGTTAACCACATTAATACTACACCTGCGGTTCGATCGATGTTTCCTAAACACGGTGTTCACCTTTTCAAATTAGTGAGATCGCTATAGTAAAGTAAAACGTTTACTGGCCGAATCAATCTTCATTTTCAAAATTGGTGGTGAAAAGTTGGGAGATAATACAATCAAAACATGAACAAAAATCAATCACAATTATAGGGTGTGAAATATATAAAGCGTTGAATATATGTTCGCGAATTCATCGTTATGGTTGAGAAATGAAAAAGGGTAAAAGAGTAACTTTTGATACTGAATTAGATTTATAAATAGAAGCTGTAAATTTTTCATTACTTTATATTGCCACTTCGTCATGGACGGCGTCTAGGAATATTTCCAGGAAGGAGCGATACAATATTTTCTACAAAACATTTTGGTAGCTTTTCATCCATACAAATCTTTAAACTTCAGAATAACTAGTACTTTTTCGGTAGTAGATATACTGGGTCACTTCTAGACCACTACCACGCAAAGCTCCTCTGGTGACTTTTAGAGTGGTGCAGCTGAGTTTTCTACAAACAATTTGGTAGGTTTTTGATCATACGAATTTTCAAACTTCAGAATGGGTGGTACTTCTTCATTAGTAGATATGCTAGGTCACTTCTAGACCACTACTACGCAAAACCTCCACTAGTGGTTTTTAAAGTGGTGCAGCTGGTTTTTCTACAAACATATTGGTAGGTTTTGTCCATACGAATCTATAAACCTCAGAGTAAGTGGTACTTCTTCGTTAGTAGATATACTAGGTCACTTCTAGACCACTACTACGCAAAACCTCCGCTGGTGGCTTTTAGAGTGGTGCAGCTGGCTTTTGTACAAACATTTTGATAGGTTTTTGTCCATACGAATCTATACACTTGAGAGTAAATGGTACTTCTTCGCTAGTAGATATGCTAGGCTACTTCTAGACCACTATTACGTGAAACCTCCGCTGGTGGCTCTGAGAAAAGTGTGGCTGGGTGCAAATTGAAAAGTCATTATTCCAAATTTGCGCCGCACCCAGCAGCGTCAGCTACGGAGGTTTTTCGAAGCAGTGGTCTAGAAGTGTCCTAGTGAATCTACTTTCATTTTTAAAGTGTTTCTTGTAATTCACTGGCTTAAATTGTCAAGTATTCTAATTTTCAGCTGCTAAAAGAAGCATCGCTTGATGCCATAAGTGAGTTATACACAATGAATAGTTGATTTCTATTAATTTCTGACTTAATTTGCGTCTAAAGCACAATACTTCTCCACCTTTCATTTCCTTTAGCATAATTTATTGGTTAAAGATGTATTTATCTCTGGCATCGTTGTGTATTACTATTTAAAACAAAACGTTTTTTCTTAGAGAATACGTTACCGCCTTTTAGATTTAAAATTGCAAAGCAACGGCATATCTAAACGTCCTATCTTGATATGGGGTTTGCGGAGTAGGCTTGAGAATTTTTTTCATCTCATTCGATCACGCCTTGAGGCGAACTGAATATCGAAGTTGTTGTCAGCAATCAAAATTTGACTAAGGTTGAGTCGGAGCTATTTCATATAACAACTCTCATTGATACAAAATGTGGAAGCAAAAGAAAACTAATTTAACTCTCAACGACTTTTTTATGTCATTCTAGTCCTTTATTACTTAGTTAACAACTATATAATAATGTATTTTATATCCGTACAGACATAAAGTGCATTTTATAGCCAGTACTTCATTAAAAGCGTTTCATACAAAAATCTTTCTATACACAATTTTAATTCAAATATTCTGGCTTTCTTTTTCACCAAAGTTTTAGCATAGCGGATATGGCTAACACGGTTTACATGGATTTTTATTTGTGCGGGTTTTGTGATTTCTACGGCTGATCTTATAGTGGTCATGTGTAAAAGATAATTGTTCTATCCATAAATATTTAGGATTACATTTTCTTGAGGCCATGTTCCATATAGTGATGCTTCAATCGTCAGTTGTCAGTTTTATGTCGACTCATACCATTTTTAGTGACCATCTTCAATATTCCTTTGGTCCTAACCACGGTCTAACCATAGAACTAGTAGTTAGTTTTGTGGGCCGAACAAAAGCATGACAGATGGCAACAGCCGAGAATACCGAGGAGAAGATGGATACAAGAGATAGAGAAGGTCGCAAGAGCAATGGTAATGACGGGGTGAAGTGGAACAAAGTATCTATAACAAATTGGGAATAATTTACTGCATTGAGTGGAAAAGAAATGAATAAATAATAGAATATATCGCTTAACATTCATTAAACCCTCATATCTAAACACAAATGATCTAATTGTCATGCTATATTATACTATGAGGGTTTCTTATTTTTTGTCGAATTTAGTGAAAACATACAATTTGTTGGCAAAATGGATGCAACTCAAATTGTTGACTGTCTAATCGATTCATTTTTATAGCCTTATAGTGGCTTATTCGTCCAATGTAGAAGTTAGAGAAAATCTTTTGATGCTAGATCCGGATTATGTGGTCAATAAGCATTTATTTTATATTGTGGGATTCAAGTATTCCCTACTATTGTTGGTGGCCGATCTTTTCCGTCGATTTTAAAACGATTTTCGACGTGACTTCGATCGAAATGACGTGTAAGCGTGGCTATTTTTCCTGCATGAGGGAATTACGAAGTTCCTTCGCAGGATATGCAAATTTCTTGTTACATTTATACGCGTGAATGTTGACATAATCACCCATTTTCCAAAATTTATTTTTTGACATCTGTAAAGGTTGAGTTTACAATATTTTGAGATATTGTATCTACTTACATAATTATAAATATTTAGATAAAGTTAAACTCAATGTAGAAGATCGTGTCCATAATGTTGGAAAACTCATCCAAATATTCTAGCAAATATTTTCTGGAAAGGAGCTTCTCATTCTTTCATCAGTTGATTGTCGTGTTTGGCATACTTCAAAAAATAGATACACGGGATTGTTTTTGAAACTTTAGTTCCTTACGTTAGGTTGGAGCGAGAGGAGTCGCGACGCAAAAGATCTGACCGTTACGTTACGTTGTTACGTTATGTGCCTTGAGCGCGTGGGCTCTCACGCTCTCTCCTCAGACTCAGAGCTAGTCTCTCGGCGCAAAATGTTGATTGTCAGCATACATTGTATTATTAATTACAGTTAATTGTTTTCTAGCTTCAATATGAATTGAATTATATATTTTTTAGAAATTAGTGATAATGTATAGAGTGTATAATATAACAATAAGTGCAAAGTGAATATTATGGAAAGTACTTCGATCCGGAGGAGTGGCGATTTATCAAAACAATGATGATAAAACTAACATTGTAACACCAAATATGGACATAATTATAAAAAATACTGATAATTTTCGTTTTGAACAGAGACCTTAATGATAAGATTTTCACGATCAATATTACTGTATACTTTTGTTAAATGAAGTTTTATCTAGAATAAAATAAATTCTTATATTAATATGTGTATTTATTTATTGATTCAAAAAATTTGATTATTTCTTAAAAGGAACTAAAGTTCCTACCGTATGTCCCGTGACACGTTCTACCTTTTTTAAATATTGTTAGTGATGTGATTGGTTTTGTTCTTTTTCGCTTCAGTTTCCTCGGGGAGTGGATAACTTGGATAAAGAAGGAGTCATCCTTGGAAAAATCAATTCCTTCTTCTCCTTCCTCTTGAAAATCTACATTGGAGTCTGAATAATGCACAAAAGAAGTCGATGGTACTGAATGATCAATCATCAAATCAGATGCATCAGCATTCTTGCTTTTGCACTTTCCATCTAAAAAAAAGGAGCTGAACAGCACCACAAACATAAAACTCTTATTCAAAGAGAAAGCGTCTTCATGAGTGCTCCTTCCACGATTTATCAAGTTGAAGATAGACAGAAAATAGACAAGTGCGCCTATCTAAAAAGAATTAATGTATATATAATTTTATGTAAAGTGAAAAACTGCTTAAAATAATACATTTGACTTACCATTTCGATGTATCCCTTTTTCTTGAATTCCTAGTGCAATGTTAATTTTTCGGTTGTTCTTATTTTTAAGAAACCTGGTATATACCATTCGTGTTACTCTATTTTGATTGGAGATGATAGGTATAAAATATAAATTTGTTAGGGTCGAAATAAATGGTTTATGGTTTTATACAATACACCAAAACAGCAGCGTGAACAAAAATGCAATCTAAATATTTTCGCGATATAGGTGGATATTTGTGGCAATATTTTGAAGTAATATGCTGGCTCAACAATAATAATTCGCATTCTACAGGATTTTAAAGCCTCAGACATGAAACCGATATTGTTTTTAGCTTTTATTAGGCACACGGCTCAAATACGTACTAAAATTTACAAGCAATTTCGCTTGGAACATTTTATAGATTGGAAAATAAAAAATGGGAATCCGCAGGTAATTGCTGTATTTAGTCCGGACGAGCTGTTTGGTGGTGGAAAATCAAAACGCTTTTCACTTTTATTCTCACTAACAATAATGTACATTGTAGTCTTTATTGATTTGCATTTTATTTTTTCAAAGTTCACCATTTGGATTTACAATTCACTCCTGTTTATTGACGCAACTAGGGATTTTGTGGCAAATGTTAATACAACCATAAAACTGTTTACAATAATTCAAAGTAAAGATATATCAAAGGAAAAATCTCTTTCCAGATAAAAATATCGAGTCACTAAAGTCGTATACTGAGATGGAATAATACTGACAGAACCTTCCTTGTCTGGCCAACTTCTCTGGCGTGCGCTTTTTGTGAAGAGCAGCCCAATTAGAAGATATCAAATTTCTGTACTTTTTTTTAAAGACATTCGTTATAAATCCCTGTTATTACTAAAATTACCCAATTACCTCATCACCTGACTTTTTTCATTGAAGTTATTGATTTCGATGTCACTCTCTTTTTCTTATCCGTTTTCGGTGCGAACAATTATAAAAGCTTTTCTTATTTTACTGCTATAGTTTATTTCAACAACTACATAGAGTATTGGAATGAAATAATACTCAAACTAACAGGTATTTATCAGATATTAAAGACTTTGGGTAGGTGCTATCAAAAAATATTAGTTATTCACGTAATTCGTGGGATATGGACATTATTAACGCGCGCATGTGAAGTTTGCACGACGAGGACGTAGGCCGAGTCGTGTAATCACATAAGTGCGTTAATAATTCCTATCACACGTGTAACGTACGAAATTTTATCTACAACTGTTTATTAGTATTATTAACAGTACCTATATTATAAAAAAAATTTCAATCCAACGTATTTTCAATAATAGTGATTGCAAACATAAGGTATACTGTGTCTCATATTTTGTGACCATAGCAGCAAAGACAAACAAAGCTGTGAAAAATAAGATAAATTAGTTATGTCATCAAATTTTCAAAGTTGAATGAACAAAAATTTATAAAAAAAAGTTCAAGCGAAGACAATCTCTTTTCAGAAATTTAAAATGTTATTTTAAATATTTAATTCTGATATTAACATGTTTCTAGTTTATTATCGCACTAGTGAGGTAATGTATTCAAAAACGCACTTGTGCATCATTATGACACTGAAAATAGTGTCAAATCGTACCCGTTATATGACAGTTGTAGATAAATAATTTTATTATACATATTATAATTGGATTTTCATCCAAACTTATGGAGCATATACAGTACCTCTTTATCCACTAACCAAGCAGCCAATTTTTGTAGGTGGGGCATAGGGGGAGGATAGATGGATGCCCTGGAAACGATTTTGACATTTTTTCATATCTTTTTTTGTTCACCAGGTATAGTCCATTGTGTGTTTTGATATTGACACCCTGTATGTCTCCACCCTCCATAACATGCCTCAAATACTCATATATTTATACTAATATCTCTTTTTTAATAATAAACTATTAAAATTGTTTTAAGACTACCCACAAAAAAAACAATAAATATTCCTCAATAAACATTCAACTTATAATAATAATTCACAAAAACTCAGTGATTGCGTCATGGCCGATGCTTCCAGCACGCGATAATCAGTGCGAAAAGACCTCGAAACTCTGCTTCATGTCGTCTTTTTGGTTCGCAGAGGACGGAAATTTCTCTATGAAAATGGATGTGTTCGTTGTAGTAACAAAGGATGTAGCAAGTAGATGAAAAAATAGGAACTCACGTATTAACAACAGGCTTCTTAAAACATGTTACGGAAGGTTGTTAATAATTATAATAAGATAATAAATTTCAAACACACAAGGATTGGTTATCTTATTAAACTCATACAATGAAGTATACTATTCGTATAATATTCAATAAGCATTTATAATGATAGCTATTATTCACGGAGGTGTGCTTATGTCGCGAGCCGCAGACGAGTGACATGGTATTGGCAGGGCCGAGCAGTTTCGGGGGTGCAAGGCGCAAAGCGCAAAGTCCCTTTCTTTGATAGCGGCATTTCTCCGAAATATTGTTTTCTTATTATTACAACAATACCAAAATAGTGCGTCCAGCGTTCGGTCGAATCGGGCGGCGTTAAAAAGATAAGTAGATAGGTAATAATAAAGAATAAGCCGCTTGCCGCAAAAATAACAAAATATATTAATAGATTACTTGAATAAAGGGATCGCGGCTTTTCTTTTGGCTTTTGGCTCTTAGACTCTTTACCGACATTGAGAATATGGGATTTTTTTATTTTTCTGATGCTGTGTTTTCGTGTTTATCTAAGTTTGCGTTTGTATAGCCTTTTTTTAACATTTTCAATTTAAGTTGATTAGTTGAAAACCAAAGAGCAAAGATTGCGATAATACGAATTAGGGGAGATCAGTGTCTATTTGATTTATTTATGATTCCAGACTAAGTACGCTAATAGGTCGGCATATTTTGTTCTTGCATCTGGGCGGCGGATACCCTAGGCTCGGGCCTGGGTATTGGTAGCGTAATGGTTTGAAGATCTGAATGTATACATTTGGATCAGCAAATTGTTTACCTGAAGACTTTTAAATTAAAAATTCCCCGTCCCTCTTCGCTCTTTCTCCACATGTGTCAGCCATTAAGTGTATTGCTTAGCTCGATCAATTCAAAACCATGAACCAGCTCCCCTCAACTCATTTCCTACCTTGATTGCGTGAAATGAATAATTGTGAGCATAGGGTTCGAATCCCAGTCGCTCTTGCTGATGGGAGCTCCTTTATACTTAATCTTTTGCCATTTATATATTTCATCAACATTGTATTGGGCAAACATTCCTACGGCATTGATGTCCACTTCGATATTACTAAACCTATCACCTGTTTATTATTGACCCAAGCTTCTTGGATCAAACACTCCCCATTGATCCTCTTACGATAACCGCTGAAGCTCTGTCTGCTGACTGTCCCCTTTCCCTCAAAACAAACTATCCCCTTCTCCTGACCCAAATTCCATTCCTCCTTCAGACAGCAGTGACTCCTCTTCAAGGACTTTCGAGATGTGTAGGCTTCCTCGGCATTCCTCGGGTCGTCGCCGATTGTCCTCCAAGACTCTCTGTCTTATTTCCTGAGGTTGAGTACCTCCCATTTGCTTGTTGCCAAAAAAGTTTTAAATTTTTGTTGGTCAGTTTTTTTGACGGTCACTTTGTTCAATGAAATTTTATAACAATAAAATAGTTTAAAACAGTTTATATTCACAATTCATTCTTAATAAGCTGTTAGATCATCGGGATTGTTGTAAAATTCGGAAACGGTAGATAAAACTGGAAAATAAAATAGATTTCTATTCAGTGTTTCAATTCCGGAGTTTTAAAAAACCAATAGGCTTTTGTTCACTGTCAATCACATTGGAAAATATAAGCATTTAATCCATTTCTCGTCAACTAAATACATTTTGTTACTGGAATATGAATGTTATGTTTCATCTATACACTTTGAAATTTCAATCGTGAAGTAAAATGATTAAAAGTAAATAGTTTGATTGCTATGTTGATTTTTTAATGCTGAAAATACAAGAAATACAAGAAGAATAACGCGAACATGTAAATGTTTTTAGAAAAAGCGAACAGAACGTTTTGAAATTTGTTTTAATAATTTTATACAAATACAGAAATACCTTTCTGGAATTGAGTTGAACTAATTTAAGATTAAATACAATAATTGGTGATCTGAGAGGATCTACAGAGTGTTCCAATGGACTAGTGCGGAATTATAACAATAATTATTGATATCGAGCATCCTACGCTATTATCATAATGACATTTAGTTTTTTCTTGTTAATTATTTTATTGATCATTTATTAGTTTTTTTAATAAAACACCCTATATTCACTACTGTAGGTATTGTATAGTGATCGGTCCCTGACGAGTGTACAAAATTTCGAGTTAATCTGAGCGTTTGAAGTGGGTAAAAATCGAATGTTTTTGTCATAATAATTTTTATCGCCTACCGTCAGTAAAGCCGTCAATAATCAGATTGATTTCCGGAAGGAAACAAACAGTTTACCTTATCGTACAATAAAGTACTTTTCCCGTCGACCGTGTATTAATATATGTTATTAACGTTCTCAAAATTAGACAAAATAATACATCAATGACCCCCATTAATGCATGATTTACCTACATTAATCAACGATTTTCTGCAGGGAACCCAACGCACATCTTATACATTATATTTATATTGACAGTTATCGGTGGTGTAGGCAACCAAACATACAATAACGTCTTCAGAAAATAAATCCTAGTATAAAATACTTCTAGTTTCTGACTTACCTATCGTTTTTATTTCATTATTCTACAAAATTATAATAATATAAGTGTTGAAACAATGAAATATCCAAAATATAATGTAAGAAAAACGATGAAAAGAGCGACATTTGAACTGACGACCTTTTCTGTGACAATGTGATTACTTGTTTTTGACAGTACTTACCTATGAAACAAATAAATATTTTTAGTTTTTAAATATTGAGAAAAACGAATACAACTGATACAGTCGTCGGAAAAGCTTTGTAACTAACACGAGTATTAAAAGGGCAATTAACAATCTCGATTGTTAATGGCACTCATTAATACACTTGTTGGTTAAATAACTAAAGTATTTTGACTTTGACATTACTGGAAATTCATCATCTGTCAGTGTCACGTTTCTCCCTATTACGGCTCGATAATAGTTTTCTGGCGATTTATTTATAACAAATTATTGTTGGAACCCCTTTGACTTCAGGAATTAACTTTTATAATGCTCCAGGGTGTACCTTCAATTTAAATGTAACAAATAATAAGTACATTTGTTCTATATTTGCTGTTCACTTTGTAATAATAAAATGCAATGGAATATGCTTCAGTTTTTCATATGCTGAATTCTGAACAGTTGGCGATAAAATTTTGTATGCACCACGTCAGTAAAGTGTCTTTATCGAATTCGTCTCGCTCGCTTCTCTCGCTCGTCTCATAATTCCAGACTCGTCCGATAAAAAATCACTTTACTGCCTTGGTACATAAATAACTATTTATTAATATCAAATTATCATTTCACGTGTATCTTTTTAAATAATTTTACAAATATGTGCTGGTAATTTTTAAATCAGTCCATATACCTCCCACTTCCAAATAACAACCTATATATTTTTTCGAAACCACTCCAAATATCATTCAAAACATAATTTCCCATATTTAAAACTTTTCAATAGAGATAATTATTTTATTGCGGCACACAATCAATTCATTTCAAATTAATTAACTGTTAACAATTCATATTTATTATTTATTCGATTAATATTAATTTGATAAATAAAATGGAATTCAAAACTCACCAAAGCGAAGCAAATACTTTCCAAACACCGAACTATTTAAAAATTTGATGATTTTGATCTGCTAAGATTAACCTTCGAAATACATAATATTTAGCTGCATAATGATATACATTCTTCACACCAGTCAATAATAAAAAGAATTCACTCTAGTTAGCCAATCACATTCTATTATTATTAGAATTCACGTTGAAATGAATTAAAATGAATAAATCAAATCATCTCTTTAAAACGTCAAACACCTAAGAACGCAAATTGCTTCTGACAGCGCGTCGTTTGAAACGTCAAAATAATTATAAAATCATAATTTTACGTATTATAAGAGAAAAAAATGGACAACAGTAGCGATAGTGAATATGTACGCCTCCCGGAATTGATTTCATTTATAAATGTAAGGGTTCCGATTAAAAATATGAGTTACGTATATATATTTACTCTTTACATTTTTATAAAAATAATATGCTCTATAGCCTAGTGGTGGTTGACTATGGAGCGGACGATCGAGGTTCGATCCTCACTGGAAGTTTTTTCTTTTTAGTCGTGGAGAAAGTATAGTCTTTTACTTGTGTAGAATGGCTATTATTCACTTGGATGATTGAAGTGAATAATAGCCATCATTCTGCACTTGTTGAAGAATATACTACTTTTGTAGAAGAAGATGCAATATCATTTCTATTTTATTATTAATTATGCGGATTTTTTCCGATGCTGGAAAAAGTTATTGTTATAAATTTTTTTTTTATAATATTGAATTATCACTTCACGTGCGTCCTTTTAAATAATTTTACAATTATGCGACAGTTATTTTTAATTCAGTTCATACCTCCCACTTCCAAATAATAACCTTTATACACTGTGGGCCGAAATAAAGGAGTACATTTTTTAATTGAAAATTTTTTGTTTGTTTTTTTGGCGATTTATTTTCTTTTTGCAGGGCTGATAGCCTAACATGTTCTTAACATGAATGTAAATTTGGAAGCGAAAATAATGTACAGGGTCGGACTTATAAAAAAAATTATATGACAGTGCATTTGAGCTCGTTGCAAATGAGAACTTTCTTAGCTAAAATTGTACTAGTATGCATTTTCGGGAGATAAACTATCCAGAACACTTTAGTGAAAAGGAAATTTTCCGAAATTACTGGATTCGCGAAATGCCATTTTTTTAAAATAACATTTTAACAAATAACACATTTATGAAAACAGTTTAGTAACTTTAAAACTTAGAGTGAAATATTATAATAAAATGTTATTTAATAATAATATGATATTTCGCGAATCCGGTAATTTCGGAAAATTTCCTTTTCACTAAAGTGTTCTGGATAGTTTATCTACCGAAAAATCATATTAGTACAATTTTAGCTAAGACAGTTTTCATTTGCAACGAGTTCAAATGCACTGTTATATAATTTTTCTTATAAGTCTGACCCTGTAAATTATTTTAGCTTTCAAATTCACAGTCATGTTGGGGACATGTTAGGTTATTAGCCCTGCAAAAATAAAATGAATCGCCCAAAAAACAAAAAAAATATTCTCAATTAAAAAATGTACTCCTTTGTTCTGGCCCACAGTGTATATATTTTTTCGAAACAAATCCAAAGATTATTAAAAACAAATAATTTCCCATATTTAAAACGTTTTAATAGAGATAATTATTTTATTGCGGTAGACAATAAATTCATTTCGAATCAATTAACTGTGAACAATTCATATTTATTATTTATTTGATAAATATTAATTTGATTAATAAAATTAAATTTGAAACTCACCAAAACGAAACAAACACTTTCCAAACACGAACTACATATTTTGAAATTTGATGATTTTGTGATAAACTAACTTCTCTTTAATTAGACTTTAATAATTTAAACACATTTTGTTATAAAACCTAATTTTATTTACTTCTACAC
The DNA here is from genome assembly GCA_910591675.1 of Galerucella calmariensis. NCBI lineage: Eukaryota > Metazoa > Arthropoda > Insecta > Coleoptera > Chrysomelidae > Galerucella > Galerucella calmariensis. The sequence goes on along the minus strand of CAJUYG010000923.1, from coordinate 5,445 downwards.
TAGTTGAATGCACAAATTATAATAATCTACAATAATCCATTTAACCTAAAACATTATATCAAAATCGATCTATCAGCGTAAAGTACTTCAGGTAGCAACAGTCTTATTGCTGATTAAACAGTATACACAGGTCAATAATACTACACCTGAAGTCGATGCACTTGATAGAGGAAATTGTGAAATATATATTACTAAATATCTAAAATAATGAATATCATTACACCTCCAAAGGGCGAGAAAAAAAATGTTTAGACGTCTATAAACATTTTTTTTTTTTTTTTTTTAAATTATTTATTATTCATGATATAACTTAATCCTATTTTTATGTACTTCTATAAGCTTATCATTAACATTAATAACTACATTAGGGGAGTTTTCTTCAATAATTATATATGGACCCTTAAATAATGGTTCCAACTTAGTCCCAGCCTCGTTTTTTAATAAAACTTTATCGCCTACTTTATAATTTACAATTTTCGTTTTCTTATCATACCTTTCTTTCCTTTTGTCTTTTGATAACATTAAATTATTTCTCGCATCATCACAAGCTGTTTGAATTCTATATTTCAGTTCAATAGGGTAATCATCAAAATTATAAATAGTATCAATTTGATCAGTTAAGTTAGATGGCAAAGTAGCTGTTTTTCCAAATACAAGTTCGTGTGGTGTATATTTGGTTTCAGTATGAACAGTATTATTGTAAGAGAAACTCCAATAAGGCACCCATGAACTCCACGAATTTGGTTGTTTAGCTACCTGCATACGTAAATAAGCTCCCAAATTTTTATGTGAGTTTTCTAAAGACCCTAAAGTTTCGTGATGATAAGCGGTTGAGTTTAAATGTTTGATATTTAAAAGTTTACACGTTTCTTCTAAAATAGACGACAAAAATTCTGTGCCCTTGTCTGTTACAATTTCATCAGGAACCCCATATCGCAAAATATAATTTTCAACAAATGTTTTTGCTACTGTATAAGATTCCTTATTTGTAATAGCGTAGCATTCAACAAATTTACTCAATTCGCATTGTAAAGTTAAAATGTATTTGTTATTATCGATATCCTGCTCTAAAGGACCTACCAAATCGAGATATATTTTTTGTAGAGCTGATTTAGCAGTGGTAGTGATTTTCAGTGGCTCAATGTTTCGCTGTGAATGCTTGTGTCGTTGACAATCATCACATTTTTTCACGAAACTTTCTACATCATTCCGCAGGCCTGGCCAGAAATATGTTTTCTTTATATTATTAAACATACGATTTATTCCAGCATGACCTCCGGTAGGTAACAAATGATAGTCGTTTAATATTATTTGTCTTTTTTCTAATTCTAAAACTTCTTCGTTAGATTTTACAATTGATATTTTTAAATCAAACTTCTTTATTTTTTCAGGGAATTTTATAAGTTCATTTAATAAGTACATGCACTTTTCATCTTTTACAATAATTAATTCCGGAATATTAAATTTATTACACATTATTTTCAGATCTCTCAACGTAGTACCTAAGTCTAACGATGATAGAGTATTCTGATTTATGTAAATTATTCGCGAATTTTCAATTAAAATTAATTTCCCTATTTTATAATCATATTTTTTATTTCTTACTATTTTCTCAAAATCTTTCTGTAACATAGGACAAAGTTGAAAAGAATACTTTGGTCGCCTTAATAATTCTATGAGTCCAGGGTGATCAGTCCTTTTCTCTAGATTAGAATCAAGACTACCAACAATATTTTCATTTGCTAGCTTTGCCTGTGCTCTAGTTACCATATAAGTAGTTTCTTTCATATTTGGCTTCATCTCCTTCAAATCATCCGACGATAATTCGACACGGGACAAAGCGTCTGCTACTACATTATTTTTACCTTTAACGTATTTTATTGTAAAGTCGTATTCCTCAAGCAATAACCTAAATTTAGTAAGTCTGCTTGAAGGGTTTGTCATTCCAAAAAGATACAAAAGCGGACGATGGTCACTATATATAACGAAGCGTCTAGAATACAGGTACGGTCTGAAGTGATTTACTGCCCAACATATACTTAAAAGTTCCTTTTCAATTGTACTATAATTTTTCTCACTTTTGTTTAAGACTCTACTGGCATATGCAATAGGTTTATCATTTCCATTAGACAAAACGGCACCAATGGCATAACCTGAGGCATCGGTATTTAAGATAAAACAATTATTTTCTGAAAAATTCGGAAACTGTAAAATAGGTGGATTTTGTAAGGCTTGTTTCAAAATTTCGAAGGATTTTTGGCATTCTGGGGTCCATTCAAACTGTACCCCTTTTCTTGTTAATTCATTTAAAGGTCTAGCAATATCTCCAAAATTTTTGACAAATTTTCTATAATAATTAGCAAATGCTACAAATCTCTTAGTTTCATTGGAGTCTTTGGGAACAGGATAATTTTTTATGATTTCGGTTTTTCTAGGGTCTGGTGAGACACCTTCTGCCGAAATAGTGTGTCCCAAATATAAAATTTCTTTTTTCAGAAATTCACATTTATTTGGATTAAGTTTTAAATTTACGTCTCTTAATCGTTGGAAAACTTTAGATAAATTTTTGTTGTGATTTATTAAGTTATTACCGAATACTATAAGGTCATCTAAATATATGAAACAAGAATCGTAATTTAATCCCGACATTGCAATGGTCATAGCTCGTGAAAATGAAGAAGGGCTAATTTTTAATCCTTGAGGTAATCTGGTCATTTGGTACTGCCCTCGGTCTGTGCTAAAGGCTGTACAGGGTCGACTGAGTTGGTCTAATTCTATTTGATAATATCCTTGGGAAAGGTCAAGATGGGAAAAATAAATAGCACCGGACAAGGAGTCTAAAATATCCGTAATTGAAGGTAACGGAAATTTATCATCTTCTATTTGTTTGTTCAATAATCGGTAATCTAAAACTAATCTCCATCTTTTATTCTCATTCAACGATGACTTTGGAACAAGTAATATAGGCGACGAAAATTTTGATCTCGTCTCCTCTATAATACCGTCTTTTAACATTTTGTCTACTTGACGATGAATTTCATCTTTTTGGGCAAAGGGTAACCGATACGGTTTAACAAAAACCGATTGAGCTGGGTTTTTTAGAGGTATATCTGATTTATAAATATTTGTAACAGTTAAAGGATCATTTTCTAAATGAAAAATATCGGAATATTTGACACAAAGCTTTTCAATTGCACTTTTTTCCTCGTTATGTAAATAATTCAATTTTAAACAGTTTAACAATGAATCAGCACGACTTACCGATAAATTATCTCCGTTTTTAATTTTCCCTAAATTGTAATTTTCTAATTTGTCTAATTTTGGTCTAAAATTTTTAATATTTACCGGTTCATTTCTAACATTTAAAATCTTAACGGGAATTCTATTACAATTATCAGGCTTAACTAAAATTCCGGCTACAAAAACGCCTTCGCATAATTGTTCTGGTAATACGATACTCTCATTCTTAATGTCAGTATGAAAAAATTTAATTATTTCGCATCTTGGCGGAATTAGTATATTAGATAATTGTTTAGAGTGCATTGGAAGTGAAATTTTGAAACCGTCTATCCAGAAAGTAAATAAAAATGTTTCATAGTCTATACATGCAGCATATTTATTAAAGAAATCTGAACCTATAATACCATGCATAGAGTTGTCAAATTCATTCATCAACAAAAATGTATGAGATATTTTTTTTTCATTGTTTACATGTAAAGTAATATTAGCTGAGCCATGTGACACCGTTGATCCAGTGACTCCCTGAATTTGAACCTTCTTTGTAAAATCTATAATTTCATGTTCATGTAAATATTTTGAGAATATTAAACTTACTGAGGAACCTGTGTCTAATAGAAAATTTAGTTTCAATCCGTTGTAATTAAATTCAACAAAATTTAGTCCATTAGCATTATAAACTGAAACATTTTTAGCATATTTAGGCACGAAAAAACGTTTGTGACGTAGAAGGTTCATTTACATCTCGTATGCAATAATTTCTATGACTATTATTTCCACGATAATTATTAAAATTAGGCCGAGTGTTAGAATTGCCTCTTTTATTACCATTGTAATTTGTGAAATTACCTCGTCCCCTGCGAAACTGATTGTAATTTGAATTTTTTCTTTTACCCCAACTTGAGGAATTATGACTTTTCATAAAAAACATGTTTTGTTTGGGTATTTCTTCGTCTTGTGCACCCTGAATGGCATCGCTAAGTTTAGTATAATTTCTAGATTTAACTATGGTTTTCAAATCGTTATTTTGTAGACCATTCGCAAATGCATGGATTGCAATTTTTTCATTAACTACTCTTAAAGTTTCCATTGCATCTACATTGCCATCGCCTTCACTAATCGTTAAATTAACTAATAATTCTTCAACATATCTACCGAAACTATCAATTGATTTCCCATTTTGTTTTGCATTATGTAATTGATTTGATAAAGTTGAAACTGATTTTTTAGTAATGAAGTGCGATCTCAAATCGGAAATTAAATCCTTATTTGTATCATAATTTTGTTTTAATCTAATTTTAGCATTTTCTGAAAGACGTGTCTTTAAAACAAAAATAGTTAAAAGTTTTTTACCGTTCGCATCTAGTAATGAGTCGTATAATTCAATGTTATCAATGAGACTTTTTGTTACATTTTCATTTCCGTTCATAACAGGAATTAAACCTGTGGCAGTTTTCAAATCAAATTTTTCTGACATGTTTTCTACTTTAGCACTTAAATCTGAATTTGAATTATTACCCTCAGTTGCATTTGCTAATCTATCTTGTAAAATTTCATCAATACTTTTTAGATACTTTTGAATTGAATCTGCCAAAGCTAGAATGCCTTGTTTATCTTTATCCTCAAAAGTTGCATTATTGACTAACAGTTTTAAATCATTGAAATTATCTTTAAGCTTATCTAGTTTAATAAACTTACGTTGTACTTTTTCTAAATTTGTCCTTCTATCTACGGGGTCTTTATTTAAGTTCCTATAAAATACTCTCAATTCTTCGAGCAAGTATTTAAGTTCGTTGCAAACCGGCATCACACTTTCACGCACATTTTGTAAATTTTCTCACTTTAACCATCACTTTTATACCAATTCTTGACTAGCCGTAATTTCTCTTCGGATCTTCCTTTCAAGCCGCTTCTTACACTTTCCATATAAATAACAGATGACAACTGCAACTGCTATAATAACAACTCCAATTTCCAATATATCTTTGATGGAAACACCTCCATTTTGTTTTGGACTATTTGACTGTCCTCCGCTATTTCCTGACTGGGCTATAACAATTTCTTCTTTCTCTTCCTTTGAATAAGTATTTCCGCCCATTTTCTCACAACTTCATATTCTCATTTTATTTATTTATTATTTTTTCGGCTGGCAGGGTCGCCATGTGATAAACTAACTTCTCTTTAATTAGACTTTAATAATTTAAACAC